>LVTN01000519.1:146730-209089 GCA_001649415.1 Musa itinerans | reverse complement strand
GTTAAACAAGTTCGTAAGTCTAGTTTCTTCCCACGAGCTTCTCATTGGGCCCAACACAGTTTTTACAAGGGCCTAGCTGGCCCCTAATTGGGTTGGCCCAAATCCAAACCCAATTACATGCCAACTATGAAATCTAAGACATAATCTAAGCTAAACAAGTCTGTAAGTCTATTCTTCCAGCGAGCTTCTGGCGATCTTCCGGCGAACTTCCAACGATCTCTCGGCAATGTTCTAGCGGACTCCCAGCAAGCTCATGGACTTCACGACGATCTTCTTGGCGAGTGCCGATGTGCTTCTCTAGCAAGCTCCAAGACTTCTCGACTGGTTCCGCCAGAACTTCCGACGAACGTCCAGACTTCCAACAAACTCTCGAACTCCCAACGAAATCGTGTCCTTGACTCCGAGACTTCATTTTGCTTTATGCCTTGCTATCGTAGTTAATCCTGCACATGTAAAAACACACTTCGATCTAGACAATTAATACTAAGCATAAATCATGTTGTCCGACGTGTCATTGGTCCCTCGACGCTTCGTCCAATTCTTCGGCGCATCGTCCTCTCTTGTGGCCTATTGTCCAATCGGCCAATTGACTCCGCAACTCTGATATCCTTGACGCAATATCTGCTCTTCTTGGCCCGATGCCCAAATCCATGGCCCGAAGCCTTCTGTCGATACGTCGACCGATCCTTTAGCTCGACATCCAATCTTCTGACATGTTTTCCTCCGACACAACATGATTTTTCCTGTTTTAATTGTCTCATTCTGATCGAAGCATCCTACGTCACTCAAAACGCAGATTAAAACATAAACTCTATCAATTGGTTTCATCATCAAAATCTGAGATTCAACAGTATCCACATCTCCAGAAGAATGAAATAGAAAGGATTGTAAAAGAGATGCTCAAAATATGAGTTATTCGGCCAAGTTGCTGCCCCTACTCTTCACTGGTGCTCCTTGTACGAAAGGACGGAACATGGCGAATGTGTGTTGATTACCGAGCCCTCAACGGCATAACCGTCAAGGACAAATACTCTATTCCAGTAGTAGATGAATTGCTTGATGAATTAAAGGGAGCACGAGTCTTCACAAAGCTGGACCTTCGATCCGGGTATCATCAAATATGAGTGTGCAAAGAAGACATACCGGAAATCGCCTTTCGAACATACAACGGCCACTACGAATTTTTGGTAATGCCCTTTGGTCTCACTAATGCTCCCTCCACCTTCCAGAGCCTTATGAATGATATTTTTCGGAATTATCTTCGTAAGTTTGTGCCGATTTTCTTTAACGATATCCTTATTTACAACCCTTCTCTTGAAAGTCATTTTCAGCACTTACGACTTGTTTTGACGATTTTGCAAGAACATGTTTTTTTTGTCAAAAAATCAAAGTGTAGCTTTCTTTAACAGAAGGTGGAATATCTTGGGCATATCATATCAAAGGTGGCAGCGGACCCCTCCAAAATTGAAGTAATGTAGAACTAGCCGACCCCGAGGAACATAAAATCGCTACGCGACTTTCTCAGTTTAACAGGCTACTACCACAAGTTCATAAAAAACTATGGAAAGATTAATGCACCCCTTGCTTCCTTGCTAAAAAAAGATGCTTTCTAATTGTCGGATAAAGCCACCACCACCTTCGATAAACTTAAAGCCGCAATGACGACAACGCCCGTACTAGCGCTACCTGACTTCGACAAGACTTTTGTTATTGAAGTCGATGCCTCTGGAGTCGAAATTGGTGTTGTACTAATGCAATATGGCCGCCCCCTCACTTATACTAATAAGGCAATATCTCCTTCCCATCTCAAGATGACTATTTACGACAAGGAGATGCTCGTGATTGTGTATGCGATGACCAAATGGAGACTGTACTTGATCGGGCGATGCTTTCAAATCAAGACCGACAATAAAAGCCTAAAATATTTCTTAGAGTAGAAGATATCTTCCCCCGAGCAGCAAAAATGGGTAACAAAGCTTCTTGGATATGATTATGAAATAACTTACAAAATTGGGAAAGAGAATGTTGTTGCAGATGCGCTTTCGCGGCTACCTGAGCAAGCTGAATTTTTTGCTATTTCACTTCTGGCCGGCAACTTCCTTAAGGATATTAAGAGGGAATGACAGGAAGATCTGGAGACCAATAAGATCATAAAAAAATTGGAGGAAGCACCAAGCTCTATGGCTCATTATAGTTGGGACTCAAAAGAATTGTGCTATAAGGGATGCATTGTACTTGTGCCAAATTCTACTTGCATAAAGACCATCCTTCAAAAGATACATTCCACACCTGCAGTCGGGCACTCCGAGTTCCTTAGAACCTATAAGAGAATTAAGCAAAAATTTTATTGGGTAGGGATGAAAAATATTATTGCTAAATTTGTGGCACAATGCGATGTATGTCAACGACATAAAGGCGAGATAGTGGCAAGTCCCGGAAAGCTGCAACCCTTACCCATCCCGGACTCAATATGGACTGATATATCAATAGACTTCATCGAAGGGCTTCCCTCATCATAAGGAAAAGCTCAAGCAATGATGAAATAGTAATATGATCAATATAAAGACGAAAGAGAATTTTCAATAGGAGATTGGGTCTTCTTACGGCTCTAGCCACACAAGCAATACCAAACCAGAGCATCTATAAAGCTTTCACCTCGATTTTATGGACCCTACCAAATTTTAGAACGCATCGGAGCGATAGCATACAAATTGGACTTACCCACCAGGTCCCGAATCTATCTAGTCTTTCATGTGTTGTGTTTAAAGCTCAAGCTGGGACAAAACGAGATAGCTCAAAACCATCTACCAAATATGACTACCCAAGGAGAACTCCAGACCCAACCGAGTGCCATTATTGATTGACGGATCGTGACTCGATAACGATGACCCATTACTAAAGTGCTAATACAGTAAGCAAACCTACTAGTAGAAGATGCCACTTGGGAGAACTATGACGACTTGAAGGTCAAATTCCCATAATTCATGGATCGTCAGCCTCAAGGACAAGGCTAATTTAAAGAGGGCGGGTCTGTTAGGACTCTAGCTAGGAGAGTCCTAATTGAATTTTATTGAAAGGGATATTCATGTAAAACCTACCTAGCCGACCCCTATTAAAGAGGTGAAGAGGTCGGCTAAGGTTAGGGTTAGTTGGGAGGTTGCTTCTTAGAGTATGAGTCTTATTATGAGTTGGTTAGAAGTATGAGTCCTATTATGAGTTAGGGTTTAGAAGCCCTATAAATAGTCATGTATTCATCCTCTTTTGACAAGTAATATATGAATCTTCTTAGCAGCCTTTGAGCAGCAACTTGGAGGAAGGAACCTTTATAGAGTTCCAAGGAGGTCGATCCCCTAAAGAGATCAACCCCAAACTTAGAATCCGCTAGGGTTCTAACAGTCTGGTATCAAAGAGTGAGGTACTTATACGGAACATCTTTGGTGTCTCAAGTCTAAGGATCACGTACACCACTAGGATGATGAAATCGTTGTCTGACAATGAGGTATCATCAACCATCTAGCATTCCGTGAGAGAATGAATCAGTGAACTCATTCTCCAATGAGCAACGGCCCTAGTGTCCTCACACGAGTAGCTATGAGACCAACTGCCTCCATCATATGGACAGGTATATAGCACAGCAGTTTATCCGGTTATCTCGATATCCTTCTTAAGTAACCTATGACCAGGATTATTTAGGGTGTGTGGTTAAAGGTAAATCAATATCATTATTGCGATCTCATCATGATCTGATTCTTATTGCACAAATGCATGGATATAACAATATATTTATGCAATAAGCAATATAAAGTGAGAAAATATCACAATAATAATAAGCAAAAAGAATATGTGTCATGTCACACTTGTCATCACTCACGTGATTGGCTTGTAGGGCACCTATGACTAGCAATTAAATGGATGAGGGACTATAGATACATGATAACTAAGGACAGACAGGTCCAATGGATTGGATTCTCCTATATCGTTTGGGGACTGCGATATAGTGGCCTAGTATGTTCGTAGTCAATGAGTTGAGCGAATGATAATTCACTGAGTTAGAAAGAGTTTTGATAAATATGACTCATGACCAGCTCGATATTGGGCCTAGAGGGCCACACACATATGGTAGGTGTTGCGACAAGTAGAGGTTCGGATATGAGATATCCATTGGAGCCCTATCTTATTGAATATACGGTAAGCCCAAGAATTATTGGATCTTGTAAATAATATCTAATAAGAATCATTGAGAGATTAATGGGTAGAGATCCATTAATCTAATATGCTTGGGTAGTTCGATAGAGATCTAGTACCCAATAAGGCAAGATCCATTAGAGTCAAATTGACATGGACCTCTATAAATATAAGGGAACCAAAGGGGCATAGGCCAAACCCTTTTTGGTTGTCACCTCCTATTCTCCTCTCTCCCTCTCCTCCTCAATCGACAGCCCTAGTTTGGGGCATGTGGACAGCAAGAAGGGTCGACCCCTTCTTGATCACATGGTGCTCGTGGAGAGAAAGATTATGTAGCAATTTGAGGAGCGTCTTCACCGCATCTACTATGTGAATCACTGCTAGAGATGAGGGTAGTTGACCTCCTTCATCCACTTCTACGGATCTAGGATTTTATAGGGATATACGATCTCCCTATGTAATAAATTTGCCTTGACAGGCATGGTTTTCGCTTTATGTTTTCGATTTTACAGACCAATCTTCACATAATGACGAAACCTTTTTCTTTAAGAAATCTGGGATTTTATTTTTCTATTATTTCGCTACGCATATGATGCTCTGTCTAGGTTTCCCAACTGTGATATTTTTCACCATTGTATGTAAGACACTATCACTAAGTAGAGGAAAAAATGAAGTCCTGCATCGAGGGTGTCATAGGACAAGCAAATAGGCCTCGACACGGGGTCAAATAGACACTGACTGGGTTAGGGGACTTGTAAGTCAAACTTGATTAAGATAGAATACTTAACTCGCAAGTGATCTAAAAGTGATGCACTCACCACTGAATCATAGCCATGTGAGCTTTTCCTAGACTCTAAGTCCCGAAGAACATTCGGGTTCATCGGATCTATCTCCCCCAACGAAGGGGAGGTCAAGACTTCCTCCGCCCTTAGGTTGTCCATAGTTAAAGCGTGGACCTCGATCATCTGGTGGCCAATAGATCGAGAGGAACCTGTATGAGAAAGGAGAGACATCTCAACTTGAGGAGACAAAAGAGCAGAATGATAGAAGACCAATTTGTTGCTGAACCGCCAAGACTACAAGAGACTCAAGGACCAACTCGCCATATAGGAAACTAGAACGAAGCAGAAAAGATTTCTAAAGAAGCTCTAGAGGCTTAAATGGAGGAATGAAACTCACCCATAAGGTGAAGAGGGATTTATAGGGAGGAAGCTGATCTCTCTCCTCTCACGATTGAGATAAGTCTCCCTTCCAAAGGGACACCATTGAATTAAGGACTGGAAAAACGCCAAATAAAAGATTTATAATGTGTCAAACGAAGGATCCGAAATGCGCCAGATGAATAACTCAAAAGGCATTGAAATCTATCACGATAGAGGCATAAGGCCAAATGTACTCGAGACACGAGTCGGGAAAACCTGACCCATATGAAGAGAAATCCATCATGACGAAAGTGCAAAGTCAAATGTGTCCAATGTGCGTAAGTCAAAAAAATATGACCCGTGTGAAGAAAAATCCACTACAACGGAGGCACAAGGCCAAATGTGTTCGAAGTGAATGAGTCGAGAAAATCTAACCTATATGAAGAGAAATACGTCATGGTGGAGGCGCAAGGACAAATGTGCCCGAGGTACGTGAGTCAAAAAAACTTGATCTGTGTCAATAGAAATCTGTCACGACAAAGGCACAAGACCAAATATGCTTAAGGTGTGTGAGTCGAGACAACCTGACCCACGTGAGGAGAAATCTATCATGGCAAAAACGTAGTGCAAAATATGCCCAAGGCACATGGTAAAAAAAAACCCGACTCACGAGAGAAAATCTCAAACGCTCGTGTCGGATGAATTAAACGCCATACTTTGAGCCCCTCTCGAAAGAGCCCTGCAACACGCCTTAGGGGGGAGAGGGGGGGAACAAATGATATGAGATACATTGTCGACTAATCATATGACACATCACCGCCACATGATGCCTAAAGAGTGGAGAAGGTAAAGCTTTCTTTTTATCATTTATGACCAAAAAGGCAATCACCAACTTCCTTCTTGCCATTTATAACCATAAAAACAATCACAAACTTTCTTCTTATCATTTATGACCAAATAATCGCAAGCTTCCTTCTTGTCTTGACTAGATATAAAAGTTAATCTTTAACACAAAGAAAAAGAACAATTGGAAATTACTCGCCTCCGTAATTATACACATCGAGTTACTAACTTAAGCATCGGAGGGATTATATCAAAAAAATTCTTCTGATCTCAGTCTTTGTGAAGATGACACTTTAGAAGCTCGTCATTTCCACCGTGGAAGTACTTCGAATAATCCTACACATATGGATCCGGACTACGTTGGAACTAATATGTTAATAATATTTTTCTCTAACACGATATAATAAAATAAAATGACATAATGCCTATCTTTCTTAGATAAAATGGGGTATTTCCATGAGCACAACAAAATGATTGTGGACGATGGAATGGAATGATACTGATTGCGTTGTTAATATTGCATGAAACCCCCTCATCGTCGATTGGACCTGTTCGATCGCTTTATGCATATGATTGCAATTGAACTGGTTGGATGACTTTCCACAAACTAGTGATTTTTGAGCCCTTTGACTCCGCTCTTTTAAGGTATGTTCGTTATTCACTTCGCGACTCGTTTAAAACTAACCAATTCATGCATGCATGGGTTGGTTGGGATATTTGAGAACCATAACAGATCCTGATATCTAAAGTTAGCAAACAAATCATATCCCAACACTGGGTTGGGATATACTCCTACAAAAGAAAGACCCTCCCCTCTGTAGACTCCATACTGACGCAATATACACCATTTTTATATATTTCTACCCTTTTCATGGTCCTTTTCCACACTTTTCATGGAACCATAACAAATCCCGATATCTAAAGTTAGCAAAGGACTCATATCCTCCTACAAAAAGTAAGACTGCATATATTAACCCTACCCTCCGCAGACTCCATATCGGGAACCCGTGCACAGGATACACCATTTTTTATATATTTCTGATCCTTTTCCACACTTGTAGCTGTGACCACCCTTTTCTTTTCTTCCCCCTTACAAATCCAAGTATCAATTGATGAATCCAATTCAGACAATACACAGGAAGCTAACATCGTTTGTATTAGATGTCAATTACGGAATGAAGCTTGACTGGTGTCTATTTAGATATTTTCCCACAGATACATTTACAAGTGTGTATTTTAACTTTGCAATCACATTAATCCAGATGTATATAAAGCATAGCAGTGTCATTTACCCTTTTGAAGCTTCCTTTCAAGTATGTAATCAGTGTAAGCTCTCTGCTGATTCTATCTAGTAGAGTAGAATTTGTATTGATGCATGGTTGGTGTTTATGCAAAATTGAGTTCTTCCCTGCCATTTTATCTTGCAAAATATAAAAGAGAACAAGTCATTCAGCACTAATTTCAAAAGGAAATGAACAATGTACTTCATTTCAACAAGAGGACAGTATTCATAGAAATAAACAGAAAGAATAAGTCAATTAAAATCAAAACCATAAAAGAGGACAAGTCATTCAGCACTAGGTTCCAAAGTAAATGAACAATGCACTTCATTTCAACAATAACAGAATTTATAGAAAAAAACAGAAAGAAAAAGTCCACTAAGATAATTAGAATTAAATTTCAAGTGGAGAAACAAACAGAGACCATTACAATTCGACAACTGATGTAAAAATAGGGCTAATGAAGGAAAAGTATGCCAAATTTGGATCAGTAAATACATCACCTACCAAATAAGATGAGGTCCAGTGTTTGAGGTTCACATATGAGGAGGCGGCCAGAAAAAACTTACTTGACCTTTTTCACAAGAGTGGATGTCCTGAATTTAGCATCATCCTTGATAAAGCTCCACCAGAGGTATGTGAGGGGAATGGTGGTGGCATGCCAGAGAGCATGAGCATCTACATATCCATGAAAAGGAGGGAAGTCGTAAATCTCCAAAAGCATTGCAAGAGCACATCCGAGCATAGCTGTCCACAGCTTGAAGCGTGAGGGATGACGAGTTACACCACCCCAGATTACCCACATCAGAATCTGAGAAACACCCATCACAAGGCACACTTTCATATTCCACCCTGGCAAAATAAAAGAGATCAGCAAAATTTGGGAGACATATAAATGTCAATTTCTGCACTGGATACTTTGTGGACAGAACTGGCTTTGGAACAATTTCATAGAAATTATAATTCGGAAACAAGCATTTATCTGAGAGAAAGAATATGCTTAGTCTGGTCAGTCTTTCACCATACAAACTACCTATATTGACCATTATGTAGTGACAAGACAGATCGTTTATTTCAAGGGTGGAACCAAGATATAAATGCAGGAAGGGCAACAGACAAATCATTGTAGTTTATTTCCATAACACGCACGGTAATATTACAGAAATTTAATTAAAAAATACACTGGACGAGAAAACTGAGTTTGAGTGTGAATTTGGCCCATTGATTGGGAAATCTATGTGGAAATCCTACTCAGTTTTTTAGTCAGTGTATTCATTCCACATGGCAACATTATTTGGAAGAACTGCATTGGTTAGGATTAAAGGATACAGATCCACACATGTAAGTACCTATATAAACAGATATGGATAGTTATGCTAATTTAAACATATAAACATACTTGTACATCTCTTTAGTGTCAATTTGATTACTGTGTTATCAAATAGTATTATTTCTAAAATTTCAGTTTTCCATATTGCTCTCATAATAGTTTACTACATGATGATAGATATACAATTCTAAATCATAAGCAAGTTGCTGATTTAGTAGCCAAAGGAAAAAAATGGAAATCAAAGGTCATTTTCTTCTTTAGCTTCAAGGATGTTGGTAAGCAATCAAAAATTGATTCTCCTATGAGTATCACTAGGCTACATTTGATCAAAAGCCTAGAAATCATGATTGAAACTAGAATATTACAAGAGAAAAGACAACTCATATGCCTCACTAGCAATGTTTGGTGTTGTATCCAGTATCCACTAACAAATATTACTTGAGATTCCAGTCATCAAACTCCCACATACTGAAGTAGTGGAAAGGGACAGTAGGAATTAGTTATCGTACACTGCATCTCTGATAACACAATCAATTGGTACAGATGATTAGGACAAATTCTTTCAGCTAATACCTGGACATGTAAGCCAGATTCCAGTAAAGAATAAAAGAAAAGTGAGAGCAAATGCACGAGAATCCTACCAATGTAGGCTTCAGGGAGAGTCAATATATATAGACTTATAAATGCAAGAAAAGAGACTTTTCGCAACTAAAATCCTAGTAACCCAAGTGAATAAAGAGCAACCTTAGGTTGACTCTCTTAAATCCTTATAAAATATGTGTGCTTAAAATCCATGGAAATAGTTGCTACATAAAGTGGAAAGTGGAATGCATGCTCACAAATGTTCTCTCGGGCTAGGATGAACATGATCCTGCCTTATTTTGCTTTACAAACTAAAAAAAAGAACAAAGTGAAATTATACAATAACTAATAATCATCATCATATTACATATTATTGAATGAATAGCAACAACAAATGATAACCAAAAGAGAATTTGCAAGGAAACCTGTAAATGATAAGAGACCTCACCATAGTCCATTTCATAGAAATTGAGGTACAATATATGTGTTGTCACAAAGGCTAAAATTGGGGCAGCAAACATAACCCTTGAAGCCTCATCCTTCACATTGAATATCCTCAATAGAGACAAAATGAGAGAATATCCAAGTACAGCCACAGCAGATGAGTAATCTAACTTTTCCGTCAAGTCAAAATCTCTGTAATAGGTTGATCGCCATCACCAGGATCAGAAAGTGGGAAAGCAACACATGGTGCACAAACACTGAGAGTTTATTTGGAAAAAAGATGCATACCGAGTATGGAATATAGCACTCCAATACCAAGCATTCATAGACAATAACCCATATATATGCCATAAGCCTGTGTACTCATAGTATGTCCTCCGACTTTGAGGCCTAAGAGGCAACTTGTAAGATACTAAGATGAAAAAGGTTAGCCAGCCAGTGAAATGCATCAATAGATTGAACACCGAGAGGACAGCAGATAGAGGCTCCTGAATAGAAAACGAGAACAAAGGAAACATGCTAGAAGAAGTAACCAAAAAAGCAATAGAATAAAATGAGATTAACAAACCACAAGGGATTTGCAAACCTGGAAAACAAATACACGTTTGAACGGCCATTTTCCATGATATTTAGCAGGACCCAAACCAAGTTTTTCCCTTTGATATTCACTCTGCATCATACAGTAGTAACGGCAGTCGCTCCTGCAGTTCAGTTGCTTCCACTGCAAATAAAGCGGCTTTTGCATATACCATGAACCATTCAGAGGGACATCAGTGAATGAAAACTTGCAGTGCTGGATGGCGTGGTCCCCAATATTTCCAGTCTTTTCGCATTGCACAACACAATTTCTGGTATTTAGGTACATGTCATGAAGTGTGTGTCTTTAAGTTCATGGTAGAAATACTAAGCAGGTCCAAGAAAATACCTTGGAGATAGGATCATTAGAAAAAAAACCAGTAACCCTAAGGATGGTAGTGACACCTACATACACAGGCATCTTTACCAAAAACCTAAAATTAAGCTTTCTGCCATATGTATATATTCTAAACTATTGTGAAACGAAAAGCACATATCACCAAAACATCATATCCAGATAAAATTGCATGTGCCTTAATCGGATGCCAGTATTTCTGAATTAGTTGATACTGATGTTAAAATGACAATTTTCTCAGGAGTTTTGACAAGAAGGTGTTCATTTTAGTATTGGAACGCGCTGCACCTCGAATCCACCAGTAAAGAAAACTTTCTCCTATTTTTTGCTATACAGGAAGTAATAGTTGAAACTCCAAAAAGAAAATAAGCAAAACAATATATGTGAGAAAAAAAAAGCCAAAATCCACATAAGAACCAATTGGAGGAGCATTGTCGCTTATAATGTCAAAAGAAGTGGGTTTCTTAAGCATGCTGGAGAGCATCTAGAGCAAAACAACACAAAAACATGCAAAATTTTTAAGTCACAAGTAAAACCAAAGTCATGTTTGATGAGAGCCACGATGTGACTGATAGGTGCAGATTGGTTCTGTTGACCAGAACGAAATCAAGAATGCAGTAACTGAACGGGCCATATGCAAATTCGTAGCACTAACTATGTCAAATCAAAATCTAAACACAATAACTAAATCCAGTTTGTCTTGGGTCCTAAAAGTGCTATTCCATAGCCATGATGATAAAAACACCTTTGAACCAACATTTTATAATGCAGTTAAGATGTTATTGACACAAGTTTTGACTATGTGTGCATAGTAGTATACAGATGTTTTGTGATCCTAAAGGATGTCACTAGTTTCATGTTAGAAGCCAACATGACCAAAATGATGCAAAACCGAATTGCAGAATGGTTAACATCCTCAAACTACAAAAATCTTGTGATTGTTGATAGCGCCACTTATATAACGACGATAAATGACAAACTAAAAGAAACATTCTAAGTTCAAATCTTTCAAGAGAAAAATAGAACTCATTTTAAGCAAAAAACATAATGCTCAAATGATTATTCATAAAAGGAATGGCTGGTGGCATCAAAAAATATGAAGCAATGGAAAAATAAAGTCTTAAAGATATGTTTTCTTATCATAGAATAAACTAAAGGAGTCATGGATTCGGTCTATGGATTTTTTAATCATGTAAAATTGACGATGCTATATGCATGTACATATAGCTACCTTTCACAAGGCAAAGTTTCCTATTGACTATACTAAATTCCCATTGAAATATAAAAGGACATACCCAGTGCATGAGGATCCTGCCAATGCAAGATCTGGGGAGGGTCAATGTTGACAGCTTTCCCTTTAAACATTTAAAGAGATCGTTTTCGTGACTCGAACCCTGGTCTCCCAGGTCGCAAATGAGTATCCTTTCCATTGTACTAAGGCCTGCCCTCACTAAATTCTCATTTAAAGATAAAAATAGAATTGAGATAATATTTATAACAGAGATTGATAAACATTTTCTTCTCAAACATATAAAATCCTCAAAACTTGGGCATGTTTTAACCCAATTACCCAAATATAGACTCAGATCCTATCCAATGAAATGATCCTTGTGAATGACACTAAAACAACAAAACTTCCAGAACCTACACAATCCAAATAATGGTTCCTGTAGGCTTTATTAACCCAACAATAGAACCCATCTTTTGCTTCTGTTCTCTCTTATAGCAGGTAATCATTGAACTTCTTTCACATTCAATCAAGTTATATCCAATAAACTGGCTTGCCATAAGATGCTTTGAAATGCTAAATATTTTTGGATGATCAAGAAAATCCATCAATGATCTTGCTATTAAAGGGTATGCAAAACTACTAAACACCCTAGTAACTTGGAATTTAGCAGGAGATGTTTGTTAATGTTCCTTAACAGAACAGCCCAACAATAGGGAACTGGTTTCAGGGATACCTTCCAAAGGTATGCACTTTTAGTCAGAGTTGAGCATAAAAGTATTAAATAAACTCTTTTCATACACTGTTGAACATGTTCATTGTTTAATGTAATGAAAACAAATAAACTCTTTTAAATTGACAGACACGGAATGGGCCAAAGCATTAATGAAGCAAAGGCTTTGGGGCCTGGTTTGATTACTTCTAGAAGTTCTCATTTAAATGAGAACTTAAAGCAAATACCATCTAGCTATTCTGTTCAAATGTTCTCATTTGATGTAGATACTCATGAATCCTTCAAGCATTTACCCAGAGATCCCCAATCCGGATGCAATCTCGGTAAACAGGGTAAATTGATCTGGATAACCTATATATCATACGAAAACAAACTCATACAAGAAAAAGAAGCTCATCATCCAAAGATTCGAACTTTTAAGTGAGGACCAGAGCCATCTTACCTGTAGAGCGGATCCGCGTCACCAGCGCTGGCATCGAGAACTCCAAAGAGGCATCCGAACGCGAGAAGAAGCGAGACCCATCGGCCGACGCCCATCTCACTCAAGAGCTACCTATTCAGACGACGATCAGCCACGACGATGAGGGATTCAGGGACAGATCAAGACCCAGAAGATTACTACGCCGCCGCACGGATTCACCTCCCACCCCCTACCTCTTCCGATATCGGGGCTTGACAAGCGTCTGCTACAACGATCGAATGAGGGAATCCAAAGCAGAGGGAAGAACGAACGACGGCTGCGCGGTGATTCCGATTCGATCAAGAGGGGCGGCGTCTGCGAATTGGAGACGAGCGCCGTCGAAATACAACGGGTCACCGACTCGAATCATCCGGCTCGTATCGGAAATGAATGGGATTAAAATAGTCAAGATCTCACCGTCCATTGTCCATCAAGGAGGTTGTTCGTCCTGATGGACGGTCAGTTTTTGGCTTGTGTAGTAGTGAGATGACCAGTGCCGATGCCGATATTTCTAATTAAGTAAAAGTCTAACTCTAATTTAAATGTCATTAATAAATTTTAATAAGGCCAAAATATTATTCATAATAAAAGTATATAATAAATATTTATGATTGGCAATACCCACAATCAAAGCAAGATATAAAAATGTTATATTTATCTCATTAAATCACTTTTCTTATTTCAACGTTTTAAATGGTGACGTCACGTTCTCTTAATTTGATATAATGTCATTCAAATAAGTGAGTCAAACTTCGATTCAGCTCTTTAAGCTTATCCAATTATTTGTACACGCTTTTAAATTCTCTCTCAAATTAAAATATTAATAGGTATGAGCTCGACATGATACATATATCGATATGCCTCTTCACATGGGTAGTGGCAGCACATGCAAACCACTTGCTATCTCTAATATAAAATACAGATACTACAAGGAAAAAGACTGGTAATTAAGAACTTAAAATTACAGGCATAGATATAAGGAATTAGTTGGACTAATATACTCCCACAAGTCAAGCGGGGAGCAAAACAATCCACGTTGACTTTCTACAGAAGCTGTCCACTTCACTGTCACCAAAATCGATGCAACAAACATAAAGAAAGCTACTTTGGAAGAAGCAGTCACTCACCAGCCATGGCTTGCAAGCAAAGTAACATGTAGTCAGACGGGGTAATTATCTCTGGTCCTTCTCCCCATGAACATGTCTCGTCCTTTGGGCTCACCATCTAAGATCTGCTCTGTTCTTCCGTGTAGATGTTTCGATCCAGATATTATCCGTTCCAAATGATCTATCTGACCTTCCTTGAATCTTCGTCGGTCTGCGAGGCCTGAGCAGAGCCATGAGAGGCCCACACCTGTTCTTGAGGGTCGGAGTAAAGAGAGGGGTCTATGGATTCACCTTGTTCTTGGCTCTGCTCGCGCTTCTGCTAAGCGTCGTTACGTTCTCCAGATTCTATTCTCAGAGCTCTCATTTGAGCATCAAGGCTTTTGCCAGTTATCTGAGCGCAGATCCCAGGCAGGTAGAAGGTGGAATCAATGAGACAGTGGATGAAATCATCGAGAAGATCGTCAAAGAGATGGCACATCTGAGGGAGACGACAACAGATCACTCCGAACTGATGCACGGGAGACTTCGATACATCGACTTCCTCACTGATATCTTAGGCCTGATGGGGTCTGTGAAGGAACCACTGCAGCACATCGGAAGCAGTGCTCATCTCCGGCCGTCAGGAACAGCGGCGGTGGCTCATCCCTTGTCGAGAAGCAACCAGCCATACGATGAGCTCGTCGAGTTCTTCCTGGTGGAGGAGATAAGGAAGTACATGAGGATTAAGCCCAACAGGCTGGGGAAGCAGAACTTCATGGGCGCCAATGGAACCTTTGCGAGCATCGGCCACGCCTGCTTCTCCATGAAGGAGGAGATGGAGGAGTACATGGACTACGACGTCGGCGACTTCTGCGAGGACGACTGGAAGCAGGCGCAGCGTCTGATGGTGCACGGCTGCGACCCGCTCCCGCGGCGGAGGTGCTTCGCGCGGGCGCCGAAGCTGTACACCAAGCCTTTGCCCATCAACGAGTCCACATGGAGGTACCCCGACGACCGCAACGTCCGCTGGAGCCATTACCGGTGCAAGAGTTTCGCCTGCCTGGCGAGGAACAGCACAGGGAAAGGCTTCTTCAAGTGCGCCGACTGCTTCAATCTCACTCACCATGAGATGCCGAGATGGACGAAGGTGGTGTATATCGATCCCTCGTCGAATTCGACACCGGATTTCCTGGTACGGGAAGTGCTGCAGATCAAACCGGGGGAGATTAGAATAGGACTGGACTTCAGCGTGGGGACGGGGAGTTTTGCTGCGAGGATGAGGGAGTTCAACGTCACCATCGTCACAGCTACCATCAATCTGGGTGCCCCTTTCAGTGAGATGATTGCGCTGAGAGGACTGATCCCTCTGTACTTGACCATAAACCAGCGGCTTCCGTTCTTCGACAACACGCTCGACATCATTCACACGACGAGGTTTCTTGATGGGTGGATGGATTTCATACTCCTGGACTTCGTGTTATATGACTGGGACAGGGTGCTGAGGCCTGGTGGACTCCTGTGGATCGATAGCTTCTTCTGTCAGAGGAAGGATTTGGATGATTACTTGGAGGCGTTTAAGCTGCTGAGGTACAAGAAGCACAGGTGGGTGGTGGTGCCAAAGGTGGATAAAGATGGCCAAGAGGTCTTCTTCTCGGCCGTGCTGGAGAAGCCACCGAGACCTTTCTAGGGTGGCAAATCCTCTCTCTCTCTCTCTCTCTCCTTGCAAGTTCTTAATCATGTTGTTGTATTTAGATCAGTTCCATGTTGTTCATCAAATCTTCAGCTTGCCCTCTCATGCACAGAGAAGGATTTTACCTACTTGGTTTAGAACTATTGGACTAATTCATGTTTTCAATGAATGAAACGAATCAATGCTGCTATGCTTGAGAAGCATTTGGATATTTGTTGAGCAAGGAGATCAATATCAAACAACCAAACCTACAGCTGCAAAATGAGTCTAACATCAACGAGCGTCGTTAACTGGAAAAGTGGAAGAAGAAAACCAGGAGAAATTATCTTATCATTTTGAATTCTATATTTTTAAAAATTACATTGAGATTCTTATATTTGAAATATTTAACTATAATACTCCAATAATTTTTTTTATTTTTAATTCTATAGAAATCTTAATGTTTCACTTTCCTAAATATAAGGATCTAAACATAATTTTTAAAAAAATATAAAAATCAAAATATTAAAGATAATTAATTATAAAAAAATAATATTTAATTAGCCTTTATCAAAATGACATCACTTTTAGAGTAGAATCCTCACGTATAAATTAATAAAATGTGATGGCATTTTTCTTTTCCATTCACTTCGACTAATTTATATAACGGAGTACCAAAGTGAGTTCGTTAATCTCACTCCACACGGTGCTAGATCTCCATCCATTGAGAATCCCGAGCTTTGAGATTAGTACGGTTGATAATGGTGCCGAAACTCGTTGAGTAGTTAGAGCTATAGTTTGGGGATTCATCGTGCTTTAAGATTCGCTTGTGATATTGATTAAAACTTTTAGATCTGTATGTTGACTCTATGAAATAGCGGTTTTCTCATTCCTTGCTAGTGATAGAGAGTCATTGAAACCCTTTAATTATGGAAAAGTCTGCCCAAACTAATAATGGGGCATATTTTCAAACAAAATCTTTATATTTCAGATAATTTTCATGTTGATATATCCTTTTTGTTTTTTTTTTTTCTTGAAGTGGTCTTAATCCCAAAATGGCTCTAACGAAAATATAAAATGACTTACCTTTTTATTTTTTAATATGATTATAATGTTTTTGATATATTTACAAAACAGGAGCAAAAGAGTTAAAATATAATATCATTTATTTCTGAGGATTTTTTTTTTATGAAAATTCACTATATATATATATATATATGATGAATTCTAAAAAAAAATCTCTAATTTGGGTTTTTCGCATATAATGATTCATTTTAGAAATAAATAATTTGCCCCTTCACCCTCCGATCGCCCTTTCGTTGTAGAGCCTTATTGTTTCGTCACTATTTGCAACTCTCACATGAGGGCTTATCATAATTTCTACTTGTAGCTCGTATATGAGATCTTGTTTACTAACCCTTCTATTGTTCCTCTCTACCTGTAGCCTTCACGCGAGGGTTCGTTGCATGAGGCACCCCCCTTTACTTGCAACCCTCGCATCAGAGTTGGCCATAACCTTCCGTTGCACGAGGGTTGATTGCCTCCGTTCATCGGCCCTTGTCATTTTGTTGTCCCTTGTAGTACTCGTGAGATGACTCATCATCATTGAGTGGCTAAGGGTGAAATGATAACTTTTTTAAAATTAGAAGGATAATTTTATTTTCATATAATCAGATATGTTCTGTGAAAATTTTTTAAATTTAAAAATTTCAGAAGAAAAATTTAAGAGCTGTTTTTTCAGGAATTCGTCCAAAAATATATTATATCTTTTTCGTGCGGAAATAGCGGCCTCCGGGTCAATTTGAAGGCAGACGTAGCCCAGTTTTCTTGGCCCAATAACGAGGCAGCACGAAATAGCTCAACCGGTAAGCAACAAATGAAAACGAGGGGATAGAAGAAGGGATAAGGGAAGGAGGAGAGCGCGCAAGGAAGTCTTCCCTCTCTGGTCACGACTACCCTCTCCTCCAATTTGATTGTCGATCTTTCCGATCTCTCTTGCTGCTAAGAGGCGAAATGTATTCGAGCTCGATTCCTATCAGAAGGTTCGGTTCCTATCTTTCTATTCAAGAAGCAGTAGGAGGAGATATATTGCCTTAAATTTTCATTGACTCGGTATTGGATTTTCTCTTTCGGTAGTGATTTCTTGATCGCTCCGGGGTCTCCCGACTCTTATATCCGGCTCGGTTTGCTCCCAAATGGGAAGTCCCGAAGCATTCGGCTTCTTTCCAGACGGCAGAGATCTCCTAGGGCAAGCCTCTGTTCAGGTATGACCCCGTAGTTTCCTTCATCAATGTGTCATTTTGTTCCCATTCTGTTTCTGTTTCTTGTTCGTAGTTATGATTTTGGTTGTTCGCTTGCACAAATTTTTGGTAATAGTCACGATGGATATGCCCAGTGGATGAGAACTGACCGATGAAGGTTGAGGGTTTTGTTTTGCTGTTTGCTCAAGATTTGGATATTTTCCTTCTTTATTTGGCCACTTGCAGGTGTCGTTTGTGAAATTTGATTTCGTCCATTCTGAACTTTTATGAGAAGGATCGCTGGACTTATGTTGACACTGAATTAGGTGTATGGAAAAAGGTCTAAATGAGGTCAATTGAATTCAGCGAAGCAATGCCTTGTGAGATGCTATCCTGTTTCCAGAGCGGCAGGATCCAAGTTCCCAAACCCAAACTATACCTAAAATAGAACTTGTTGGCACTTATTACTACATTTAAACTTAAAAAACACACACCTAAAACATTGGTGTCGGTCCATAATTTTACACCTAAAATTTTGGTGTAGTGTTGATGTACGAGACCAAAGGTCGAGGGTTCAAAACCTACTTTGATAATTTGACACTTAATATTGGTATGTGGTCTTGTGGTAGCATAACATATTCATTTACCAAAGGATTAGAGATCAAAACCTCATATGATAAAATTTTGACACCTAAGGCATTGGTTCGATGATAGTGTGCTTATGGTTAAGGGTTCAAATCCTCATTCAATAAATTTCTTAAGATGCTAGCTGGCTTACCAGGAAAAGATTTTAATTGTTGATAGCAATATCCAATGATTGAATCCCGTCATTACCACTTACCCTTTACTTAAAATAAACTTTTAAAACACTATCAAAGAAGGAAAGAAAAAATAATGACAAAATTACATCTTAAAGAAAAAGAATTACAACTTGGAACTTATGTTACCTAAATAAGATTAAACTTACCTAAGCAAATTTGTTCTTCATTATTGTTCACTTCTGTTTTTTCTCCTATTTTAGATTTAAATATTAATTTCAGTATAACATCTTGAAGATGCCTAAAACATGTAACGGAGCCTCCCATGTTAACAAAAAACTGTCATGTGATTACGTATCTCTAGTGGAAAAACTTTGGCAAGGTGGAACTCTTATACTTATATTTAGATTATTTCCCCTCTCTTATAGGACTATTCTAATAAGATAATTTAACATTATCCTCAGCAAAGGACTTTTTCTTGACCAAACATTTTGGTATTGCTAAACTTCTCTAACATCTCTCTCCACCTTGATTGGTTCAGTTCAACTTATGCATGGGTACCTGGAGCCTTTGTTAAGTAGAGTTGAATTAGAACAAGTTTCTAAAGGCATCTAGTGGACTCTATCTTGCAATATGACATTAAATGCATGTTTTGTTTTGTTTTGTTTTTTTACATTGTTGGAGGGCTATATCTATATTTCTTAAACAACAATGATTTATTAGTTTGGAAATTTTGCAGACACAAATAAACATTTTTTAAGAAAATTTAAAGATGGGTATCTATTTAAGTTTAAATAAATTCTTTTCAGATCCACTTTTAGTTCAGGCTGCTAGAGGAAATGCCATAAGTCGGCCTCCGGCATGGATGATGCGCCAAGCAGGAAGGTACATGGATGCTTACAAAAAGCTTGCCAAGAAACATCCATCCTTCAGAGAGAGATCTGAGAGGGTTGACCTCATTGTAGAAATTTCTTTGCAGCCTTGGAAAGCTTTTCAGCCAGATGGGGTTATTATTTTTTCTGACATACTTACACCTTTACCTGCATTTGGTGTTCCTTTTGATATAGAAGAAGTAAAAGGCCCTATTATTCATTCACCAATTTGTGATGAGGAAGCACTTAAATGCTTGCATCCTATTGACCTAGAGAAGCTTCAATTTGTGGGGGAGTCTCTATCGATCTTGCGTGAGGAGGTAAATATCAGTTTTGTATGTTCCATAACATTCAAAAGAATTAAAATTTAACACAATCTCCTTGGTCTTATATGTTATCATTCGAAATTATAGTAGCAAGTTGCATTAAAAACACACAAAGATAGCAATTGGAATGTTAATTCACTTAAATATCAAATCAACCAATTGAATTTTTCTTCTTTTGGTACACGTATATGTTTGTTATGGTAAATGCATACCGAAAAAAAGTTGGAAAAACTCTACTAGCTTTTCAGATGTTTCTAGTTAAATGTTTACTAGGTTTTCATTTTTTTCCCCTCTTTTAAATCGCATTGAGTAAGGTGGCTCTTTCTACATGTCTACTGAGCCTTGCTATCATGGAAACTTGGTTGATCAGAGTATGAGTCATAAAAACATGTGTTTCTTGCTTGCAACCTCCACAAATCTATTATCAGGAGAACTTTGTGTGCTGTGCCATCTTTTTTCTATTTTCTCTCATATTTTCTTGTTTCGTCATCAAGCATTGGTTTTAGGGGTTTGAATTGAATTTGACATCATTAGCCACTTCTATGGTGCTTTCTTAATTTTTAGTTGTGCTTTATGACCATCAATTATGATTGGATACGTTTTGGATGTGTAAACCTTTAGCTGCTGTGCCAAAGCAATTGAGTTTCTATCCTTTAATTGGTTAGTATTACTTATTGGTCAAGGTCTAGGTATTGACACCAGTTTCCATACTGGAATCCTATTGGAACAGTATGTGCCAACTGGTATGGTATGATTAGCTTTGGTACATCAATGAAAATATCATAAAATTGTTAAAATTTTGGTTCTGACCTTGGCAATTTGTACACCAAATTAGCATAAAACAGTCAGTAGAAATGGTAAACCGTCATTTTTGATACCAGGTACTATATAAATATCCATTTAATTTAGTTGCATTATGGGAAGAGTGATCATTGGCCGGTGTCGATGTATTTCCTTCACTGGCTTTGTGATAATTTTTGGTTGAATATTGATATTATCTTTCTGGTTGTATGCATGAAATTAACTTCACTGGCTTTATGACAAATTTTGGTTGGATATTAATATTATCTTTCTGGTTGTATGCATGAAGTTGCCGAGATACATGTCATATTGTATAACTTGTGATTTTAATCTTTCGTTTGTGACATAGGTTGGGGAGAAAGCAGCAGTGCTTGGTTTTGTTGGGGCACCATGGACCATCGCTACTTATGTTGTGGAGGGGGGAAGTACTCGCACATATACGACTATAAAACGCATGTGCCACACAGCACCTCGTGTTCTCAAGGTTCTTCTTTCTCATTTGACACAAGCAATATCCGACTATGTCATTTTCCAAGTGAAATCAGGCGCTCAGTGCATACAGATTTTTGACTCTTGGGGTGGACAACTTCCACCTAATATTTGGGAACAGTGGTCAAAACCATATATTGAACAGGTACAGTCAACAAAAGGATTGTTTGAATATGTTCATTTCTGATTTTCATCCAACGTTTTTGTTTACTGAAAGTTTTATAAGAATTTGACACCTTTTCGTTTTTTTTAAAACCTGGAAATTCCTAAATTATTTTGGATGGAAGTATATTTAAATCTGAAGTCAAGATCTTGTTATATCGAAGTAAAAAAAATCAAGTATTATTAAATGCTTTGATCACAAAAAAGGACACTTTGCCAACTTGGCCATTATATAGTCTACCTTTCAATATGCAGATAGTGAGTTTAGTCCGGAAAGAATGCCCTCAGATACCACTTGTATTGTATATAAATGGTAATGGTGGTCTACTGGAGCGCATGACTGGAATTGGAGTTGATGTGATTGGGCTCGACTGGACGGTGGATATGGCAGATGGAAGGAGGCGTCTTGGCTATAATGTTAATGTACAGGGAAATGTCGACCCTGCTTATCTTTTTTCCCCACTCCCAGTTTTAACTGATGAAATCCATAGGTCAGTGCCATTTGTTTTTAGTTAGCTAAGTATGTGTTTGATATCTTTGATTTTCTTCACCAGTAGCAGGTTGGCGTTTCTTCTCATGATTTTAATATTCCAAGTAACCTCTTTCCCCTCAGCTCTTTTCTTTTACATAATTTATTTTATGAATCCTTTAAGGAAATTGTGATACCTCTGTTTGAAGTTTGAACATTCTTGAGATGAAATCAATGCAGCTTAGACTTGCAGAGAAACTAAAGTTAATCATTTTTTTATTTAGGTGCAATGAAAACTTAAGAAATGATCAGGCTTTTGTGTCAGCCAATTTTGAGTAAAATGACCGTGAGTCAACCTGTTCTACTAAATTTTATGGCCCTTTGTATCGTTGGAGCTCTTGTACACTTATCAGGGATCATTTTGTTTTTCAAAACAACCTCTGCATTCTACACGATATTATTTGTTCTTCTGTTATTTTTACTCTATAAAAAAAATCAAAATTTAGTTTTTATCCTTTTTTCATTCAGGAGCTTTCTCCAGTCTTCATTAGTGAAAACATGCTTCTCTAATCAATCTATTGTTCAACTGTTTGTGTTCAAGGACTGTCACTGTATGTCATCACCAAAGTCATCCCATTTTATGTAGTAGTTCAATGTTACATCAGCATAGCAATTCGATTAACATCTCTTTTATGTTTTTTAGTAGTAAAGTTGTTCTTCTGTGATCTACATGATCAAGGTTCAGGTCATGAAAACAACCTCTTTTACAACATTTATTCTCCCCATACCTTGCATTGGTGGGAGCCTTTGCATTGGGCCCTTTATTTTTCATTTTAACTACTATAGGATAGCTACTTGGGACAGTTCTCTAATGCAAGATATGCAATGCCATCGTGGACACTTTCAGTGTAGTGTGATAATATAACATGGTGATAGAGGTGGGGTGCATTAGCACCACCCTGGCTTTAAAACTGATTTTTGTGCTAAGAAATATCTTTACCATGCATTGGATTATGCCTCCCTAGTGGAAGAAATCCGTGTTATCCATTGCATTGAGAGTGTGTTTCAAACTCATAATGAATTTTTATTTGAATCTAAGCTTCCAAATGTAGTATGTGACCAGTTGAAATGTTAATGTGCAGGGTTGTGAGGTGTGCTGGGCGAAGGGGGCATATACTTAATCTGGGTCATGGGGTTCTCATGAATACCCCAGAAGAGGCTGTTGCTCATTTCTTTGATGTCGTGAGAGGCTTGAGCTATGACACTCTTTTTGAAGATGGTGTAACCGCTCAAGAATTAGAGCCTCTTGAGCTGTAAATTGAGAGGCTAATTTGTGAATGCATTATCTCCATTGACTTACGGTATCACAACCGGGCAATCTGTAGCAAAGCTTCTTAGTCTTCTTTCACTTGAAGACCGAGTTCAAGTTGTTTATTTGTTCTTTTTGCCAGTTAGTAATACCTCATATTCGTATGATTGCCTTGTATGCATATTTAGTAGGCCTGTCATTCCAATGGAAACAAAGGTCAATGTCACCTCAACATGAGAGTTCATAAGATCGCAGAGACTGTAACTTAGTGCATTAGTTTTTGTTTTCATTTGTTTGTATTGGTAAATATTTAGAGTTGGTGAAAACGACTATTTGTTGCAAATGGATGAGCTTTCTTTCACTTCTTTATGTGCAATCTTTTAGCTGTTATAGAGATGGCTTTTTCTCTTTTTCCAAATAGGAGCAATGTTATGATTCTCTTCATGACTGTCGCTAAGGCTGCAGGAACAGATGGCCGAGCTGACTGACAACCTATCAAAATTTCCTGTTTGTTCGATAATTCAGACTCATGGAGCCATGTAGTTTTTTTTAATGCATATAAGGTGATTGGATTGTGGCAATACTACAACGGTGTGGATTTGTTTGATCAGATGTATGATTCCACAGCTCTGCTCAGTAGACCATTTAGAAGTATAGCTCCAGAAAAGTAAACCTCTATCAGAAAAAGAGAAAAAAGAAATGATCTCACTTTGTATATCACTTCTGTGAGATTTATGCAGTTTTTAAGTGCTTGCTTTACTTACTGATGTTTAGTCTCTCCAAAAACTGCTGCTATTACTTGACAAATGAGCTTTTGGTGAACGAGTTAAGTGGAGTCATAGTCAAACCTTTCTCTTGTAAATTTCTGGCAATTTGTTACATCTCATTGAATGCATTAGTCTGACTTCGAACTTTGCAACAAAATTGTATGCATTTACTTACAGTAATAAGGCTGTTAGTACAAAGCAGTTAGTTTGTCCTACATTGATGTAAGTTGACTTGCAAATTTTCATCAAATTTTGTTGTTCCTATCTATCAGGTACTCGTGATATATTGTTAAGAGATAATATTTGGAATCCTATCAGATGGATTTTGGCATAGTATAATTATGAATTGATAGGGCTCACTGATTTAGTGATTATTCCAGACACAATTTTTCTCATCATAAGGCAAAAAGGCTTCTTTGTCTTCTTCTCAAGTTGTAAAGTTCATATTTTCTTTCTCAAGGTTGGATCATTATCTTTGTTGGTGGCATCAAGACCCCCAACAGCTGGAGTTGTCAGCAGGGAAATTGGTAAGGTGGGTGTCTGTCGTGTCTTGGCTGCACTCTGGGCCATAGAAGTTGGTTCTACCACATTTACAGAAAAAGTTCACAATGTTTCTGTAACTAAAGTTGGCGGCGGAAAACGACTCGAGTTTGGTACCGTTGTAGGAAAGAAGTGCCATTATATTTTACTAATTAATATGCACTTACTCTCAGGCTTGACTTTATTTTAGCAGTAAATATGTGTCATTGATCTCGTTTGAGCAGGTAAACAAGTTGAGATCTTCAATTTCAAATAATATCACCTATATCGATATGTACCGGTCCGCTAACAAATCGGTACATCGATCGTCAAATAATATCACCTATATCGATATGTACCGATCCGCTCGCTACTGAATTATATATATATATAGGCGACGTCAGTTATCGAAAAAAAGAAGAGTGGTATATCGAAATATATCACTTGATATACAGTACCGTATCATACCGAATGAATCTAAAAATTTTAGTACGGGATGATATTTCAATCCTTATCAGTAGATCCTTTTGGATTCATAACGATACCATATATACTTCTCCGGCTCTTCGAATATCCTTATCAGTAGATCCTTTTGGATTCATAACAATACCATATATACTTCTCCAGCTCTTCTTGGAAACAATTAGAGGCCAACAATAATAGTAATAGTAGGTTTGACCAGCCTAGAGCAGCAATTGCTCACATCAGGTATCCACTGTCACTCAGATGGCTTTTCTATTTCTCCAGAACAGAAATAAGTGTCTCAGAACTTATAGTTGTTGAATTAGATAGAACTTGAATGCCCATAAATAGCGGATCAGAAATAGTTTGGGCATTGCGGCTTCTTCTTGTTTTATTTTAACAACCGGGAACTCTTCAGCTAAAGTAGAGTACACAATAAAGTGATCATTTACATATATTGCTTATTTTTCTGGATAGACTTGGTAATAACCTCTGGGAGGATCAGTTCCCATTTTTAGGTCCCTGCATAGAGGAATAGGATACCTCGCCCATAATCTTCTATGGCATTCTTTAAAATTGGATTAATATATAACATAAGATTGTGCAAACATCTCACTTGAACCTACGAAATGAAGCTTTATCTTGGCACTAAAAGAAAAAAGGGAGGGGGGAATTTGGTCCTTTCTGAGGTTATCCTCCCATTTTCAGACATGAAGAACAAAATATGCAACAAAAGGAGAGGTTTTACGTGTTAGAACTGTTTGGTGCTAAGCGATTCGTGTCTTGTTGGATCTTGGTTAACTGGAAAAGGATTTGTTTAGTGGAAAAAAGGAACCCAGTTGCAGTTTGCTCTAGTGCATTTTCAAGACTTTCTGGCTACATATTACTGAAAGAATGAGATAGTTGCATAGTGATTTCTGTCGGAATTTTCTGTAGACTTCCTCTTGCAGCCAAAAGGTGGAACTTATTGGTCCAAGCTTTGTATATCCTCTTGAAAGTTGGTTGTGGGGACCTGCTACATGTAGTTTTTGTGAGTTTTATGCAGCTTTTGAATTGCTTGCTTCACTTGTTGATGCTAAGATTCCTCTCAGAAACTGCTGCTGCTACATGACAGCGGGCATCTTTGGCAATAGAATAAAACGTGAAGACTCTTAAGATGGTCCGTGTGAGTGTTTGAGACATGCTAGTACTAACATCGGTTGTTTGTCACTATTTCTTGCTAATCTTTCTTCTTTTGTTCTCTCATTGCTAGGTTTAGCTTAACAGCGTAATTTGTCATTGGCTGATGTGTGTGACTGCACTAACAAAATGTGGGTTGATGCAGTAGATGAGAGTGAAGGAAGATGGTTTAGTTAGTTAGTCCTTACCTTAAATCCTCTCAGCTTTCATGTGCACCCAACATTATTCTCTGTTTGCAAATTGCTAATAATGCAAAAGATAGCTCCACTAAGAAAGCTGTCATTGCCATTTCCCATGTTTATGTTAATTCCCAGCAATTTGCAGTGTTGGAGCAATTAATTCCCGTTTTTCTGGGAGGTATATGCCCAACTTCGAACATTCTCATCAGAAACGAACGTAGGAATAGTGAACCACCTGCACCAGTTAAACGTTCCTGTCTCCTTGGTTTCTTGTTTGATGTATAAAGCATTTTTTGGCAGCTGAGGTGAGAGTGATTGAAAATAAATAACAACAGGATACTTTCAGAACCAGATGCCATGAAGACAGCTAGTATTCCATTCGTTATGCTGTGTTACCATTCAATTACTAACCCTTCCTCTTCTTTTGCCCTCGATATCTATTTCATTTGACTGCTATGTCTTATGTCATGTGTTTAAGCATCCAGCATGCTAAATAGAATGAAACTTTAGTGTCACCTCCTGTTTAGCATTCTTCTTTTGAAGTATGAGAGAATAGTTAAATTGTTGCAAAACAGGATCAGAAAGCAAGAAAGAAGAATGTGTTGTTGATGGGAAACAGCAAATGTTTAGATTCCAATTATCCATCAACCAAAACAGCATTTTTGTGCTCGAGCATCTGCCTCTCATGTTTCCTATGCATCTTTCCTTGTATTATTTATAGGTATAATTCTCCATATCACGTTACAGGTGTTGCCACGACACCGCTGTTCTATCTACTTGCACCACCATCTCATCAGCAAACATCCTTTATATTCTCATCTCATCTCAGCTCCATCACTCCACTCATTTCAGGAGGCCGCAGACAGCAATAGATAGGTTTTGTTGTCGTCAGAAGATGAACGGAAACAAGGGCAGCAGCATTCGCATCGATATCGGCTTGCCGTCGAGTGCAGTGCCGCGAGAAACTGCGAGGAAATCCGGGAGCGGAGACGGCGATGAGGCCATCGTCATCCCCCTGAGGAAATGGATGATGGAGGTGTGGCAGTTCGCCAGGGAGGACACCAACAGGGTGACCTTCTCGCTCAAGGTAGGTTTGGCCTGTCTCCTCGTATCGCTACTCATCCTCCTCCGAGCTCCCTACCAAGTCTTCGGCACCAACATCATCTGGTCCATCCTCACCGTCGCCATCATGTTCGAGTACACCGTCGGTACTGCCTCGTCCATGCACGCACGCCTTCGAGCTGTAAGCAATCTCATGCTAAGAATGATGTAACGAAGCGAACGTTACTGGCTCGCAGGTGCAACCTTCAATCGAGGGTTCAATCGAGCACTAGGGAGTTTACTGGCAGGGGTCTTCGCCGTCGTGGTGATCCAAGTAGCCATGTCCAGTGGCCACGTCGCAGAGCCTTACGTCATTGGCCTCAGCATCTTCCTCGTCGGTGAGTTCGAATCCCACGCCCTTCTTACACATACCGTGCTTAGCTCCCTCACGTCTTGCAACATACCATACCATGCATGGACGCAGGATCTATTACGTCGTTCATGAAGCTGTGGCCGTCGCTGGTGCCTTACGAGTACGGCTTCAGGGTGATCCTCTTCACCTACTGCTTGATCATCGTGTCGGGATACCGCATGGGTAACCCGATCAGGACCGCCATGGATCGGCTCTACTCGATCGCCATAGGCGCCATCGTCGCCGTCCTCGTCAACGTCCTCATCTTCCCGATATGGGCCGGGGAGCAGCTTCACAGGGAGCTCGTCGGCCACTTCGACTCCGTCGCCGACTCCCTCGAAGGTCGACTACTCTTTCTTCTCTTGATTCTTCGCGCATCCGACTCCTCGATCTCATTCCTCCTCCTGTGTATAGAGTGCGTGAAGAAGTATCTGAGCGACGACGGGTCGGACCACCCGGAGTTCTCGAAGACGGTGATGGACGACTTCCAGGACGAGCCGGCGTTTCGGAAATGCCGGTCGACGTTGAACTCCTCGGCGAAGCTCGATTCCTTGGTACGCAGTTCTGTCATTGATATGTCAACCGATCTTCCAAGAAATTGAAGCAGATGCGTGATACGTGATGCGTGGTTCATCTGGCAGGCCAATTCTGCAAAATGGGAGCCTCCACACGGGAGATTCATGCAGATGTTCTACCCGTGGGCAGAGTACGTCAAGGTCGGCGCCGTGCTTCGTCACTGCGCTTACGAGGTGATGGCACTGCATGGCTGCCTTCACTCGGAGATACAGGTATCACACGGTGACATCCAATCTGGTTTTTACATGCTTTTATTAATCTCTTGATTCACCAGCATGGCTGCCTTCACTCGGAGATACAGGTATCCAATCTGGTTTTTACATGCTTTTATTAAGATGATGATCTGCCTGCCAACTATCTGACATCCTCTATACGAATCATTTTTCATCATGCACATAATATCTCTAATTAAATTAAAGATCATCTCATAGTAAGATCTTCTTGTGTCTCTCTTTATTTCTCCTCCTATCATAATATCAATCAACTCATCTTGTTTAATCATAACATATAAATTTCTTTAAATAATTATTTTATTATACTCTGCTTTGGAATCACATCTAATTGTTAATCATGTTTTTTTTAAAAAAAAATATTATTTTTTCCTAATAATTGGCTATATATAAAAGATCATAGACTGATCAATGTACATGACCTTATCTTTTATTTTTTGGGTTAAGAGAAATTTATTTTCATACTCTTAATTCTTCTGCTCATAAATTATTAGAGAAATATGCAATTCAGTGGATTGTGGTTGGATGTCCAAATCATAGGCGTATATGTTGTTTCCATGACACCAGCAACCGCTGTGCCCAAGAATAGATTCGTATCCTCTCTAATTGGCATCAGAACCTGATCCAATGTGAATGTGAAATCTAAGTGGAATGATGGTCCATTGATCACTCCACATATTTATTAATAGAGATAAATACATAGTCACCAAATTTCTATTTCAATAATAATAATAATAATAATAATAATAATAATAATAATAATAATAATAATAATAATAATAATAATAATATATTTGAACTCAAAAAATTAAAAAAAAGGGTTAAAAAATCCTTTATTATTATAGAAAAAATGAGACTAGGATTCAAAATAATTTTAAGTGGACTAATTCTCCTTCAGAAAAGAAAAAGCAAGCTTGAGGCTAAATTGATAATAGATGTAAGAATAGATGGGGTGAAGTATTCTAATAATGAGGCCATTTATTTACACTGTGAGCGTCTTCTTCGTCAGGCGCCCTACAACCTCAGGTACACATTCCGGACCGAGATCCTCGATGCCACGAACCAGGCGGCGGAGCTACTGCGGAGCTTGGCCAAAGACCTCAGCAACATGAAGCACTGCCTCCACACCAGCCTACTCAAGCGTGTCCACGCCTCGACCGAACGCCTTCAGCGCTCCATCGACCTCCACTCCTACCTCCTCACCTTGAGCCACGACGACGTCTGTGATTGCTCGACCAAACCACCCGCTAAACTCTCCCACGTCTCGTCCTTGAACGGCACCGACGCGGACGGGAAGAAGGCCGAGGCGGAGACGTACCACGAGACGATGAAGAAGCAGCAGAGGCGGCTCCATTCATGGCCGTCGAGGGAGGTGGACGACTTCGAGGAGGACACGAGCGGGGAGTCGATTCCCCGGATGCGTGCGCTGGAGAGCACGGCCGCGCTGTCCCTCGCCACTTTCACGTCGCTGCTCATCGAGTTCGTGGCTCGCCTCGACCACCTGGTGGAGGCCGCCGATGAGCTCGCCAAGTTGGCCAAGTACAAGCAGGAGATTGCATGCTAAACATGGACTGCACCAGTCCCTCGCCTTGTTGATCTTACACATGTAGTAGAAATTAACATTCTTCGAACAAATAATGGTAAACGAGCACTAGTATGTGTCCCTACGATGCCTATTTCTCTTCTCTCTCAGCGTCTGTGCGTTGGTGTGGTCCATCGGCTGAAGGAGAAACAAGAACGAGGGAGGGGGAAGGAACGGACTTGCCATCTGCCATAACAGCGAGATCCCATCCTCCCCTTGCCGCGGATTTGGACGTGAAACCACATACTCCACAGCCTCGCCATAACAACAAACACCTGGTGGTCCACCTCCTTCTACTGTACTTTGTCGTTGGTTCTCCGCGCCGCTGCCGGGGCTGGTGGAAGAGAACAAAGGAGGAGGGGGACGCCACCATGTGGGCGAACGTGGAGCGTCTCCCGTGCTCGCTGGACACTACTCTTGACGTGATACGTAAGACCTGCACAGGCAGAGTTACATGTACACGCTACAACACCGCGTGGTTCGACCTGAGACTGAGACGGTGTGGGACAAAACGGGGATGTTCATCTGCCTTGCCTGCGTGCTCGCTGTCTCTGCAACAGCTGTTTGCTGACGTGTCACTCAGTTTATCCCAGTTTACTAGATATCATTAACTCCCTAATCTTCCTAACTAAGAGCGGACGGTGGCAGTAGTAGCAGTGGATTAACGTTTATGGACGGGCTTTAAGGTCCTAATTAGTCGTCGCCATCACCGACAAGCTGCGTGGGACCCAATCCGCCAACTCCACGTCACCTCCTTCTACGTCGACCCTGGCATTTAAGACCACACCCTCCCCGGCTTCCCCTTCTCCCCCATACCGCCTGAGATTGGTCCTCCGCCTCCCGCCGGGCGATCACGCCGGATCGCGCGAATCTCGAGGCACCTGCCTCGCTACGTTCGCATGCCACGGGAGACACGCCGCGCACTCTCCTCCTCCGCCTTCGCCTCGCTTCGCTTCTCTTCCATTGTCGCCGCTGCCCTCCGCTTTCCTTCTGTTCTGTGGGGGTTGGGGTTCCCTCTCTCATCTCAACGCACCGTGTAATGAGATCTTCACCGTTGGATTGTTCCTTCGTCCATAAATTTCTCCCTTTTTATTTCTCTTTTTCTGCATCTGAATTATATATTATTGGATATGATCTTAAATTTTGAGGGAAAGTAAATTCCAAGAAATTATGTGGATTTATGGAGGAATGTGAATGTATTCTTTGAATTGAGGATCGAAATAGATTTTTGAGGGAAATGGCGGAAGAGAAGCCTACCTCGAAGCCGGTGCTCCAGAAGCCACCGGGGTACCGTGACCCGGCAGCGGCGGCCCCCACCGCGCCGAGGCCGCCGCCCAGGCGGCAGCCGCTGCCCCCGGCGTTCCGCCAGCCCGGGAAGCCGCTACCCCGCCACCGCTACCGCCGCTCGCGGCGCTGCTCCTGCTGCCGCATCTGCTGTTGGGCATCCGCGGTGGCCCTCGTCGCGGCTGCGATACTCGCCGTGGTCGCCGGGCTCGCGTACCTCTGGTTCCAGCCGCGGCTGCCCTCCTTCCGCCTCGAGTCCCTCAACGCCACCCAGCTTCGCGTCGCCGTCAGGCCCGACGGGACCTTCCTCGACGCGGTCACCAAGGTCGGGATCCTGGTGTCGAACCCCAACGGGAGGATCGTGGTGGAGTACGGTGACGGGAAGGCGCGGATGTCGGTGGTGGATGACGACGGCGACGTGGCGGTTGGGGAAGCGGCGATCGCGGGGTTCGAGCAGGCGAGGAGGAATCGGACGGTGGTGCGGTTCGCGGCGGCGGCGAAGGGGGTGGCGGTGGACGAGGTGGCCGGGGCGAGGATCCGGGCCGGCTTCAGGAGCAAGGAAGTGCGATTCGTGGTGGAAGTGAGGACGAAGCTGGGGATCCGGGTGGGCGGTATGAGTACCAGTCAGGTGCCGATCCGGGTGGGGTGCGGCCCGGTGAGCTTAAAGCAGGGGGTGAGCGGTGGGACGCCGCCCAGGTGTCGCTTCTACTTGCTTAGATGGTCAGCTGCCGCTCCTCTCCTATTTACTAGTTCTTGTCACTTTCTGCGGTCATCACTCTTTGCTAAATCCATCCGCCTTCTATTTATATGCTTGTTATGAAATTGTTTGTTCTGCATTCCTGACAGTGGTTTGATTCAAGCTCATTTCATCATAATTAGTTGGTTTGATTAGTTCTACTGATTAACATGTAAAACTTAGGAGTTTGTCATGCCATGTCAGTGTCGGCTTAAGATATAAGGAAAATATTCTTTGTTTTAAAGAGCTGTGGCATAAAGACTTGAGAAAATGTGAATTAGTAATTAAAATCATTGGAGAATTTAAGGTCTCCATTGGCATCATTTCATTGCTTTGCTGGACATGTGAACTTGCAATTCCGAGATAGCTTGAAACTTGGGCTTGGCATTTAGGTCTGATTGATCCGTCAATAATTTCTAGCTAAATCAGTTGCATGGTATTTTAATAGAAAAGATAGAAAAGTTTTGTTTGATTGGCAGCCTTGGGTTGTCACTTGGATCTGATTACTTGGACTTGACATTGACTCAATCTGATCTGGATCTAAACTCTATTGGATCCTATGTCCCTTGGGTTGAGCTGGTTCCGGCAGCTGAACCTTTGACTTTTGTTTTAATTGATAGCTTAAGTCCAGAGTCTTAAGATTTTCTTGGAACTTTAATGGTTTCCATGTCCTTATTCTTCCCATTAGTCTGAATGACTGGATGTTGTTTATTCATTGTGTCTCTACCGAACTAGGACTTGATCATGTCATAGGTTTGGCGATGCTCGAGCTGTTTTTTATTAGTCCTCTACTACCCTTATCCCTGAGAGAGGTGATCCTTGGGCTCGAACTCAATCCGATAACACAGCTGCCGATGGTTGTCCATTTTAATTAATTATATAAGGAGCATTGCTCGTAAAATGTAGGGTACGGATACGAAGATGAAGAAAGCAAGTCTTTATGGATTTAGGTATTCTGTCATGATAACAGCGTGTTATAACGCTGATGGATGTCTCCCTCTTCCAAAACCGTTTTGTACAGGCTACGGATACATGTAGGAACTCCTTTTGAGATTTCATTTTGGAATATAGGTGTTATATTCCAGGTTAAAGCTAAGGGTAATACAGCTATTGGATGTAGCTATGTCACAAGCTATTTATGAAAAGTATAAAGTAAAATAGATTACTCTTCTTTTCCAAGCAACTGAATAAACCTTTACATTCAAGGAGTTTGTACCCATAGAAAATTACATTATATGGTATATGATGTCTTTTTGTTAAGAATAGGAATACTGTCATCAACTGGTTACCTAGAAACGTACAGCAAAGATACAGATTCTACTAATTGGAAAATGACTCGGTAGAGTTGTTCAGCTAGTTCGTTGGATAGGAGTTAGAAAAGGTAGGTACGAAGCATTAGTTGATCGAATTATGCATTTGCTGTGGTAGTCTGTTACTTTCTGAGGTTTCATTAGTTGCAACCATGGAACCTGTGGATGGACTGATGCTGATGGACAACCTTTTAATAATCTCAACTAAGGCGGAGTTTGAAGTTTTCTTTAGGGGACCCACATACTGACCTATACACAATTTTTTTCTCAAGAGAACATTTCAGAGAGATATATAAGCAAGGAAGTCATCAGCTTAGAAGCAAACTGAGATTGGATAGTATTGGGTATTGATTATGCCTAATTGATTATGCTGGGTCTAATTGATTATGCCTCAAATCAGTTGGAAATCAACATGTTAAGTGCTAATTTACAAAAAGTTTCATAGTTTTCTAGCTTATATGATTTTTTCTTCTCTTGATTATTAAAAAATGTGTGCCAAATAATGAAGCAGGCAAGTTGTAAGATGGGTGACATTATATATAATATTCTGAAGTTCCATATATTTTATGATGAATTAAGTCCAGTCTTACTGGGTGTGACCTGTACTGTCGAAGAAGGATTACTATCATAACCACTTATGGTACATTTAATGATAGATAACATCTATTACTTGTTAGACGATATCATCTGTCGTTGGTGCCGTGCTCCCTTTTGTTTGTGTTGTCAATCTAAATATTCAGCTTCGCAATGTCCTCTGATGTGTTTTGTGTGTACAATTAAAATTTTAATCTTGGATCGTCTTATACTAGAGTTATAATTTGTTCCTCTACCTGTCGATTTCAGGATTAATTTGCATTGAGAGGGTTTTCTAGGTGTATGTCTAAAGGAGATGATGACATTTGCTGTTGCTGTATAGCAGATTTGTATTTGCTTTCCCATATATAAGCATTTGGAGGGGATCGATCTTCGCTTCGACTTGCTTCGTATAAGGCTTGTATTTACACAAATGATTATGAAATACTAATTTTTTTTGTTTACTTGTCTGGGACATTTGGGACTTTTATATATATATATATAGTTTTAATGAATTTGTGTTCCTAATAAGCAGTTGATGGCAATCGTTTCTGGAGGTACATTTGAGTATATGATTATCCAAGAAAAAAAAGATTTACATGAACAGCAAAATTATTTGGAAACATGTTGGTATATGAATCATGGATGTATGATCACTGACCATCTGACTACCATGTGGGAGTTGCGTGTGAAGACTACTACTATTAGAATAGTGTGTAGTGTATTCCTCTTACACGAGCTTTTGAGTCTGGAGAATTTTTTTGTGGTTGGGACTTCTGGAGACTCTGCTCCTAAATATCATTGACAGATTTCTCGCTCAGCATTCTATAAGGATTAGACTCCGATCATTATCAAATTGAAGTGCTAACCACTACAATTGTGTCTTTGGAATTGAATCGGAACCATCCGGTTTAAATCAAAGAAGATAATTCCTGATGTATTAATCTTATGTTATGTTAAATTACAAGTATTTGTATGATGAAATATCTTACAATTTACTCTCGTCTAAATCCAGTTAAATATCAAATAATAATAAAAATTAAATTCCTTTTACGTTAACAACAAATGAATGTGATAAGCATAATGGAAACTATAGAATCATATGGTGATGATATGACTGACTCACGTGCATGAAAATGATTGGATAACCACGTGGCCCAATCTTATCACACCATCGGTATGTGGCTGACACGCCATTGTCCTTAATGCCAGTATATTGACATTGGTGGCCACGTCGTGACAGTCATCACACTGCCACTACATCTTTATCATTAGGATGGATGTCACAGTGTTATGAGATGTCATATCGATGGTGGTGAAACAACATCCGTATGTTAGTGATGTGGCAACCGTGTAATGTGGGCGTCACATTATGCGTGTGGGTTGCCACAGTGTCAAGTTACTGCTACCATATCATCGTCATGTGGCTGTCACATCATTATCTTATTGAGACATTCGACGTCTCCTTTGTTAAGATAATATTGGAGAAATAAACATTAAAGTTAAAAAAAATAAAAGAATAATCTGAAATTCCTAAGTATGGATAAAATCAGATGACATATTTGAATAAACCCATAATTTAATAGGAAGCTCACTATTCATAGTTTTCTTTTTTTATTATTAATAACTCTTTTAAAAAATAAAATATTATTTTACTTTATTATCAATTTTATTATTATTCTTTTCTTTCACCCACAATATTGCTATCGCTTCTTGTTGCCAACGTCGCTCACCACCAATGTCATCATCGCTTGTTGTCGACGTCGTTCGTTACTCCGATCTTTTGAACAGAGAGAAAAGAAAATGAGTAAAAAATGAAGAAGAGGATATTTAGAAATAGTAAAAAAATTTAATATGAGTGTAAATAATTAAAATAAAATTACAAAAAATAATCTCCTTTAATAAGCATAAGTCCGATCGATTTGGTTCAAACAATTAAAAGCATACTAAAAAAAATATTTTCATATTTATATTAAGTAGGCCTAAGATTCAAAACTTGATCATTCACATTGCCAAAGAACATATTTGCCACAACCGTAAAAGAGCTAATCTTTCCTTTGTATTATCATATATCTTTTTAATTTTACACTCTGGTGAGTGGTGTTTATTCAACTAAAACACACATCAGGCCATGGACTGAAAGGAATGAAGAGGGCTTATACTTCTCTTTTGATGCTTTACATGTCATAAGTCAGTTGTTCATTCTAGGGTTCTTTGAATTCCTACCTCTCCTTCGAATGCTTTCCTCAGCTAAGTGACACCACAATCAACATTTGGGAGCAAAGATAACATTTTTGGAGGTTAAAGATAAGATTATAAAAAAAAAGAAAAAAAGGATGATCCACTGCATGAGATTCCTTCCATGAGAGTTTTGAGAAGAATTAATGTCAGTAATTTTATCCATAAAAGCAAAGTGAAAAAGAGAGTGAGGCCAGCCCTGTCTTTCTCATCTTGCAATGGCAAGTTCTGGTGATGTCTCCTTCCACTCCCTGATAGAATGTAATGATTCAATATGACTGAAGTTTTGGCTGCCCTGCAGGTTCAACTCTATCATACTATCAAGTTGAGGATGATGTGATTCTGATGTGAAACTAATAATCAGTTCATCATAAACACATTTCTCGATGCACAATCACACCCAAGAAATATTGCTGTTGCACCTTGATTGGATCTGCACCGGTCGTTGTCGCAATGAACGATGTGCCGGAAAAATCTTGTTCAAAGCATATACAGCCTTCTTCTTGGTCATAACATTAGCGAGCATGGAAGCAACCCTTGTTTGATCCCCAGACACGGTACTAACCTTGACTATGCTTTCAGTAACTGCAGCTGCTGGTGGAGGATGAGGTAGGGTGGTTTGTGGTGAAAAGTATGAAGAAGAGAGAAAAAACAGTTCAGTCATGCAAGAATAATCTCCATGAGGATAATTGTACAATCCATGCAAAACTTTCCTGTAAATTTTCTCCAATTGATTTCAATGAAAATTCATGTTGTTTTCATTGCTGAATATACACAACCTGTAAAACTGCAGATCTTGCATCTGCCTCACCATCCAGATGTCAAAAGCTTTACATTCACCAGAAACAAACCAACTGAGCTTTCATGTACTTGTTCTTGATCGACAAAAACTTTGATGATTGAAGTCCTGTTACTTGGGAACACTTCCTTTTAAACAGGGGTAGAGCCACAAGGGAAAAGCCAAGCAAATGGCCTTTTACTTTGTCTGCCTTGCTTCAGTGATTGCACTGTCCAACAGTACTTTGTTTAGCTCAGAGCACACCAATTCGTAGCATATCTTTGTAGTTGGGGAAGCTAGCTAGCTGCTCCTAAAAGATGGAGTAGGGGCTCCAGTTAACAGTTTAAGTCAATAGACCAGCTTGCTGATGTAAAAAAGATGACACCAAACCGACAATTTCTGAGTAAGACATTCCAGCTTCTATAAGCTCGAAAAGCTATTGAGACGTGGTGAGAACTGCAACATTCACATATACTGATAACCTCATTATGTCAATGCCCGATTTTGATTGGTCACAAGGTAGAGGCTGCTTGAAGCAAGGTTAACACCAAGATTTGCAGCAATTTTAGCTGATCCAGGGATTTCAAATCAGCATCTGCTACTGCATTTTGAAGAAACAATGAAGTGATCTTGCTTTCTCCGAGTTTCTCTTATTCTAGACCATTTGCAACAACTTTATGCAGCCACTGGAATTTGCAGCAAGAGTCATATTTGATGTTCTTTTCCAGCAGACACTCGAAACAAACTGTCCGTTATCATCAGCAATTTCATGGCCAGTAATAGGGTCAATGTACCCAAACTTGTGTGATGTTATTGGCATTGGAAAAGTTTTATGATATGCATACACCTACATTAACAAAATCATAAAGTTAGAAGAGGTTGTTAGGAAACACACATTCTGTTGCACAATATTTAGTTCTATGTATGAGCAATTTTAGTAAATTCGACAATTAGTTGTTGGCAAAAACTATAATGGTCTTTTGTATGAGTTGCCGGTAGACACACCGAGACATTTAATTGTCTGCATGATGCTAGATCATCTGTGAAAGTTATAGAAGTTCAAGGTACCAAATGAATATGAAATTGTATACTCACTTCATTAGTTTCGGAACCACATAAAACGTACCCATCACAAACAGATAAGCCTACAAAGTTCTGCATTTCAAGAGAACAGCACATTATAACTAAATATAAAAAAGCTGCAGACAAATAAAAAGTTAATTACACCCCGAAAGTAATTAAACAGTAGGAAATGTAAGTGGTATTTGGTAGGTAAAAACTAGAAAGCAAGCTGAAAACCTTCTCATTAGTGTGACCAGTCATGGTCAAGCTACAGGCATTTGTGGACAAACCAGATGCAGTTGTCTTCTTGAGATCCCAAAGCTTCAAGGTATTATCAGTAGATGCAGATACAATGGTATCACAATCTAGAAATTTGATGTAGCTTACAGTCTTTCCATGGCCAGCCAAAGTACACCAGGGAATCCTCGTATTACGTAGATCATAGCAGTAAATTCGGTAATCAGCAGAACCAAAGCCCAGTAGATGAGACGAATGTGATGAGAACTGTACACAGCATACATTGGCAACATTCTTGATAGTCTTGATGCAATTTTTCTGCAAGTTGGATATATTACATCAATTTTCACTTGAAAGAACAGAGAAAAAAGCCATGACATGCTGATTTTAAAAACAATAGAATGTGCTGGAGCATTATTAATCTATCACACTACTTTGCAAACTTAGCTTATTTTGAATTACAAGTATGATTTACACATATCATGAGACAAAAACAGAACAGATCATGTCACCATATCACTGACAAGTTTAGAAGGATGTTAACAAAAGGATCTTAGACAAGCAACAATCACTTTTATGGCATGCTAAACATAATTTTGGTTTTGTTTTATTCCATTAGAAGAAGTATTTAATATTCAATTAAACAAAGCTAAAGAATACTTAAATATAAAAATGTGATTAAGAGATCGCACTTCATGAATGCTCCAAAGTTTCACAGAGCAATCATCACTTCCACTTGCGAGCTTAGTTGGAGCTTCTGACGAAAAATCAACAGACCATGCCCTTTTTTGGTGCTCAGAGTACCGATGAAATCCTTGACCAGTGCTAGCATCCCATAACTTCAAAAAAACACTGGAGTCAATTTTCAAAAAATTACAAGAAAAGCTAGTCATATCAGAAAGCATGAAATCCTTATGTGCATACTTAATCTTTTATGAGTTGACATGATTTTAAATGAAATTAGTATATTGATTCTCTAAGGAAACATAAGACTTCAATTTCATGGTTTTGGATATGAAGTGTGGCAGGTGAGATGGAAAATTTGAGCAATATTTAAATGAAGAACCTAAGTATTTGCAAAATGTAGAAGGCTAAATTATGCAATATCCACTATGTATATGTCATACTCATGAAAACAATGAGATGAACATAAGGGTCCGTAACTAATAAAAAGAAGAAAGAAATTTTGTACAATATAAAATGAACATAACAAATAAAAAGAAAGAAACAGAAAGACTGTGGAATCAAGAAGGTCAATAAACCATTGGCTACCATACCGTTTGAAACGGTATGAAACGAGCGGTATGCACCGGTCCGAGAGTGGGCCGGTACATGAACCGCCCTCATGTTGGGCGATCCAGTCCAGCTAAGGGAAAAAAACCTAAAACAGCATTAGGCCCGGTCTAACTCAGTATTTAAAAAAAAATAGCAATTAGGGCTCATGAATGCGAGCCCTCTTCTTGCCGCTGTCCTCTTCTTGTGATGCCGCTGCCACCACCGCTGCTGTTTGACGTTGCTGCACCTCTTCTCCATCTCCTTTTCGTTCTTCTTCTTCCTTTTCTCCTCCACTGCTTCCTCTTCTTTCTTCTTCCTTATCATCATCCACTGCTTCCTCTTCTTTTTTCTTCTTCCTTCTCCTTCTCCACTGCTTCCCCTTTTTTCCTTCTGCTTCCTTCTCCATCCTCATCTTGCTTCTTCTTCCACCTCTTCCTCCATTGCTTCCCTTCTTCCTTCCACTTCTTCCACCACCCCTTCCTTTTCTCCTTTTTCCTCCTCTCTAAAACATTAACATATACCTGTATGTACTGACCAGTAATGATTGGTATGTACCAGTCCAACCAGATCACTGAAATGGATCCAGTACCCAAAACGTTGATCCTTAAAAAGCACCAATTGCACATACAATTTCAGTATAATTAATTATCTTATACTAACCTATGATACCAACATTGAATAACTAGGCAAGAACATTGAAAATAAGTCAATATTCTCATTGAAATGTAAGGCAAAAAAGAGCAGCCCAATACACGAGTCACGGGGTGCTCACTAATGTAGAGTCTAGAGAGAATTAATATTTATGGAGTTTTACCATTACAATAAAGAGGTTATTTCCATGATTCAAACCCTTTACATTTACGTTGCAAAGGAGTAACCTTACCATGAGCCAAAATCACCCTCATCAAACCTTGCACTGGTGCAAGATTGTAATACATAGGTTTATCTCAATTTAATCAATCTAATTATAACCTGATCCTCTACGGATGACTCTTTTAATATAAATTCCACATTAACCAATTCATACAACCAATGTTCAATTGTAAAGGCAACCAAATACAACAACATCAATCAGAATAAGCAGTTCAGAAAAAAATAGTGATCAAAAGAGTGATTGATCACAGTATTCGATGTGATGAGGACAGCACAACGAGAAAACAAATGCACTGTGAATACACACCTGAACCACACCACCATAATCTGTTGAGGCTAAATAGTTCCTGATGTAGCCATTCCAACAAACACAACTGTGCTTTGATTTACTCGGCATCTCAATTACTGGATAATGAATGTCAACAGTAGAATTTAGAAGAGCACCAAACTCAAATACTTTAATTTTTTTTGATGCTCCAGCAGCAGCAAAGTATTCTTCGTTCTGGTCAAAGCTCAAAGAGCAGATGACATTTGCAGAGTTGAGAATATTTGTATATCTTAAACTTCCATGAACTTCAAATCTTTTATAACGAGCATACTTGCGTAATCCTTCAAAGAAGGATCCTCGTTGGTCGGAAGGCTCCTTTTCCATATACGAGGGACTTGCATCATTTTTAGCTGAACATAATTGATTTTTGAGCCTTAGAACATCTATATCTTGGCGAACTATTGAACTGATATCAGGATGCTCAGATTTAGAGCTCATGGAAAAGTATGCAGTTTCAAGTAGATCAAAGTTCTTCATTGTTGAGATTATTCCATCTGTGCTCATTGCGGACAATCCAGATCTTAAATTCATATGTAGTGGTTCTTTGCAAGTGTATGCACCTAACGTATCAGCAGAATTTGTCTGCAAGAACCTATCTTTATGAACATGTTCTGTTGAGAAGTGCCTGCTTTTTATTTCTTCTAGGTCTGCTTTGATGCAACCAAGGTCTTCCATCAGCTTGGCAGTCTGCTCATCTTTCTTTTCTTTTAATGCTAATAGAAAATGCAACAACAAATCTGCTTTTGAAAGTTCGCAATCAACAGATGTGGATAATTGCTCCATAATTGATGCTTCTCTATCTTTACGAAATATGTCACATAGCAGAATATCACTGTCATCCACATTAAAAAAAGCTTTATCAAAAAGTTGCTTCTTGAACATTGTCCTGTATAAGTTTCTCCAATGGATAAAGATAATTATTATTATAGCAGAGAAGAAATATTTCAAATTAACAGTCATATATTCTTTCATGAATAAATTATAAGAATAAGCAAAACCAAATCAAGCACCAGCAGAATATGAAATACATATAATGACTTAAAATAATGATGTCTATTATGACTAGGTCATAGGCTAGTGTTTCTTATATAGATTTGAGGTCATGGTTTCTTATTACCATTGCTCTATAGCCTCCTAGAAGACCACCACAACCTTCTATAAAGATTGTAATAGACATTTGCAGGCATCTGAGAGATTCAACATGCTAATGTTGAGACTTGATGCAGTACTGTGGGCAGATGTGCAAACGAGTACAATAGAGAAGATTACTTGGAGTCTTGATTGCAAGAATGAAAGTTGGTGTAGATGAGGCAGATAGGTCAGATTTGATAGAATTTGTGTGTCAATACCACCAATATCTGTTGGTCATGCAACAATGTTCCATCATGTAGATGAACCCTAGAATACTTCCCCAACAGAAAAAGACCCAACTCTGTTTGGTACTACACCAAAAGCATTGGAAAAAAGGTACATAAAACCTTTTGGGCTAAATGTATTCCAGGTGATCATTAAAGAAACTAGGATATGCCTGGATGAAGGAAGGTGGAAATCTTACGCATGGAACAAAAAGATATGTTGACACCACGCAACCGATGTCAGTCAGTAAGCTGCATGGTAATACTGTCCTAATGTATGTCAACAGTCTACACAGGAATGCTAATAGAAACATATAACAAAAGTATAATAGCTCCTTCATCAAGAGTAAAGGAGGTGGATAAAATTAATCTGAAGATCTTAACAATTACTGTCTTTAGAATGTCCTGTTGTTCCAGTCTGCCAAAGGCTTGATGATCAAACTCTACCTGTGGAAAAAAATGAACATACAAGAACAAAACCCTTTAAGATAGTTCTTAATAGATATTTTCTGATAAGCCCTTCAAGGGTTCATGATCTCAACAATGACAAAAATACAATTTCTGTTACCTAAATCATCGAAAACTTTGATAGCTCTTCCCAAAAGTGAAAGAATATTATTAAAATTTATGAGAGTTAGGATGTTATCAAAGTGAAAGCAAAATGATGTCACAAGAATTTCATCAATAGTCACAGAACTTCTAATTATGATCTCCAGCTAGTAGCTACCCTGTAACTGGGAACAGCCTAAGCTTTTTACACCCATTACTCTTCAATGTTAACCAAATATGAGTATGAGCCTTAAAGAATAGGCATGCTTGCAATAAAGACTCCCAAAATAGACTAGTAAATTGCTACCTACATAAAAACCTAACAGAAAAATAAACCAAACAAGGGCATTTCTAGAAGATAGAATTCCTCTTGAGGAATTTGTTAGAATTCTTGACACAATATTCAGGGCCTACAGATACAAAGAAGCACATTCCATAGGATATATTACTGGCAAATGATTACCTTATTTTTGGCCTGGAAGAAGGGTCTGGATGAAGCATCCAGAGACAGATGCCAGCCTCTTTGGGATGTTCTGATAAAAAACTTGGTGGAAGAATTCGATGATGCAGATTAGACATTGCAACACAATGGGCTTTCTGTGATTCAAAATGGCAGAAGAGCTGAAGAGTATTATAGCATATGTTAGTATAGTATGTGCTAGGTAGCAGGCAACACCAAAAAGTAAGGTAGAAGGCATCACAGTAGCAGAGAGTCACACTATTGTGCTGCAGCCAGTTGCTGCAAATTGGCAATTGTTGACAAATCAATTTAAGAATAAAAAAGTTAATAGAAGGCCAAATTATTCTAGTTGCTTTTCAAGTCTAAATATATGGAGGGGTCACATTTTTCAAGCATAGTGCTCTCTACAAGGGCAAATTCAACTTGGATCAAAATATAACCCAACCTATATTTTTCTCAAAAACAAAGGAATTCAATCCTGTATTCCTGCCCCACATGTTTGTTGTATAAATTAGTTCCTAAAAAACTTGATATGATAATACGTCAGCTTGGCTTCCTACTGAGCATAGGTTTTCTTACTAAGCCTCAAATCAATTCGGACAACCTAATTAAATGCTATGAAGAAAATAAACCAATGAAAAGACTGTCATGCTAACTTGTGTGAAGTGTGAACCCTACTAGTTGGCATGTTTTGTGCTAACATAGTAACAGTACCGTTGCCCTCCAAATGTGAAGTTTGAGTATGGATGAATTCGATGATATTGTTTTCCTTTGTCTTTTCAGATCTTGTGGAACATTGAACTACTTTCAGGGGTTTTCTCTCAATAATGAAGCCCTTCAATATATATCATCATTCATTGCAACCCTCCCGGTTGCCTAAAAATGGTCCTTTTATAAATGTATGGCGGAATAGGAAATAAATAGTAGAATAAGCAAAACAAGATAAGATCTTTCCCCCACTTCTCCCTTTCTATCTTTTTCCCACTTTCTAGCACCAGCATAGCATTAGTGTGAAACATATTTTGCAGACACTCCCAAAGAATGCACTTGAGAACTCCCATTTGACAAATCTCAAAGATTCTAATTCTTGACTTATAGGTGTGGTTTGTTTTTCCATACTTATTACATGATGCTGTCATATTAATTATGTAGACACCTATATATCAAATGACAGATATTTTTCCTCCTCTAAAAAAAATTGGACCCAACTATTTAAAAAGTGAAAAATATGAAAATTAGAGTTATGCATAACAATTTGGTTGTGAATAGGTATTTATTAAGAATTTTAATACCTTCTTGATTAAAGATGATCTTTGAACTAGATGTTGTCAAACCCTAAGCGGAAGGTGAAACTGATCTTTGTTGACTCAGATATTACTTTGATAATGTGACCATCTATGATCCTCACTTTACAATTCAAATTTAGCACCTTATAGAATGAAAGGTCATTTTCTTACCTGCCAAATGATTTATTCACGTATTACAATGTCTTCTAGGAATGCAAATGTGTAATCAATACATGGACAAGTCATAAATGAATCTTGCAGTAAAGATTAAAGAAAGGCCTTGTGATTCATAAGACAATATGCATCAGAAGTTCTCAATGTCTATAAACATATTTGATAATGTGACTATCTATGACCCTCACTTTAGAAGGCAAATTTAGCTTCTTATAGCACAAATGTCATTTTCTTAGCTGCCAAATGACCTATTACTATGTCCTCTAGGCATGCAAATGTGTAATCAATATGTGGACAAGTCATAAATGAATATTGCAGTAAAGATAAAAAAAATCCTGGCCTTGCAGATTCATAAGCACAACATGCATCAGAAGTTCTCATTGTCTATAAACATAATTGAACTATGTAATTCAAAATACATGGTAATGATCCAATTTCTGATGCATTTATGTATTCTAAGGAAAACCTGCCCTTCAGTATATGCTGGTCAGCCATTTGACCAATGATAAAGATAGAAATGGTCAAAACATTGCTATAGAGTAGTCTAGTAAAACGCCTGTCTTACCTCAAAAAGAAGAACCCCAAGACTGTAGATATTTGATGAAGAAGAGCAGGAACCCTCATTTAGCTCCTCAGGACTAGCATACCACCTCTCCTCCAATTTCAGAACATCGGATACTGCATAATGGCCACCAGAAGATAACTCCAAAATTACAGGAAAATTATGGGACTTGGATGCTCCACCAGTTTGCAACCTGCCCGAAACTTCACAGATAGAATTTTCAATTTGAAAATTTTGTGGGTCAAACTCTTTACCGACTTCTCCTTTTAAGACACCAGTATGGCTTGGAGACATGAATTGCTCACACACTTTCGGATGCTTAGTTAATAGAGTTTCATTGAACTCTCTTCCATCTACCAAGTTCCATCTCCTTTTTAAAGAGTTCTTCAAATTCAAATGATCCATATCTGACTCTGTTTTGCCTTCTAACAGTTCCATTTGACCTTGGGGAATGAGTGGGCCTACATATTTAACTTGTTTTGATTGCAACATAACAAAATGTGATGGCCATAAATGCTTCAGAAAAAATCCTTGAGAATGCAAGCTACTAATGAGATCCACGATCAGCTTGAACATATGCAGTCTCTCCATTTTATTTAATTTTCTTTGAGGTTTAAGGCAACTTCTTAAGTTAATTCCTTCTTCATGAATTCCCAATAAACTCTCGCTGATGGTAGCAAGTGGAGACAAGCAATAAGATTTGACACAGGATCTTTGGAAACCAACAGGAGCTGTCTGTGCTGTCAATTGATTATTTTGATCAGCACAAGTTTGAAAATTAACATCATCTGGACATCTCGATGCAATTCCCTTCCCTTTCAATGCATTCGTGACTGAGAACAGTTCAAATCCAGAGTCTTGCGGGTTGCAATCTTGTGCAGCACCAGTATAGTCTATAAATGTATGATTGTCTGAGACAATGTATTTGTCACTGAGACCAGATAATTCTGAAAAATTCTGACCAAATTGTCTGCTTAAAGGAGGCGTCTGGATGCTGACTTGGGGCAAAAAGGAATTGCCAGCATCCACTTGTTTAGTGAATGTTGGTGAATTTTCAGATAACAAAGATCTTGTTCTATCCAACATTTCTTTTGAGTCCTCTTGTGGGAAATCTTCCTCACTGTGATAGCAACCAACTACGGACAGGCTTGGGCTCTTGTAGTTTCTCAGGGTCAATTCTTTGACCATGTCTCGATGGTTATTTGAAGGTGGGTTGTTGTATGATGACTCATACCTATATAGTGATTCCGAATCACAGTGAACACTTTGACTAACCAACGATTCCAAGTTAAACTCAGTAGACCTCAAACGAGAAATGTGCTCAGACCAATTGATCACCGGAATAGTTGCCGGAGGAGGTGATTCAAGTAAATTGTAACTTCTGGTTTGCTCTGATAGGTGATCATTTTCTTTGAACTGCAGAGGATCTACTTCTAAACTATCCATAGAGTAGTTAGTGTCAGTCGTGCCCTCCATCGGTCCAAATATGCTTCTTCCAGTCAAAAAAGTTGTAAGCCAATTGGCTCCCTAAAATAAAAAAGAAGATTTGCTTACTTACAGAAGCACAGTTCAATTGCAAACAGTATCTTGAAATGTACAGCTTCATCCACAACACGGCAATAAACAGTAAAGTGAACATCAGTAGACCTTCATCCACAATGTATGTTTTATATTAGTTTCTGAACCTGTTCCAAGGTCCTATTTTAAACAGTCAGACCAAGCATACCAAGAAATCACAGGTGACCTCAACAAGTTCTACATAGTGAGTAGGTTCATTCAGCATAGTCCACTCTTAACAATCAAGAGTCTCAATGAAAACAATCAGGGGAGCTTGGTTGGATGAGGGAGAGGACCTTACCAATTCTAGCTGCTGGAATCTTATAGCACTTATTGTCTACTGTCTTTGGTTTATCTGGTTGGCCCAAAGTGAGACGCCCTTAAAGTTGCTAAGAGTCACCCAATCTCTATTATCATCAGAACTGCATCTTATGCTACATGCTAGCTGTAAACCCTTTAATATGTTTGAAGGTTGTTTAGTGAGAAATCAGATCCTTGTAACTGGGTCTAAGCCTGAGTTAGGATGGTATAAACTTAACACTGATGATTCTTTTGGTGTGCAGGATGGAGATGGAGGAGCTGGTTTTGAGATTAGAGTTTGTAAGCTGGCAGGATGCACCTTGCACCTTTCTTCCTGGAATCAATCATCTCAAAGCTGATATACTGGCAATCAAAGAAGGAATGGATCATGGTCTACAAGAAGGAATCTCAAATCTAGTGGTTAAATCAGACGCAAAGACTATTATCAAAATTTTGAATTTAAAGGAAGAAACTCCTTGGAATCTGATCATGTGTGTAAAATGAATTTTTGGCTTAGCTCAATGTTTCCAAGCTTGTAAATTTTGTCACGTCTTTCGTGAGGGAAACCATAGTGCCAACTGGTTTGCTGGCACTATGGTTTCTAAATCCTCCTGTGTTTGTTGGCATGACTGGCCAGCGGATCTGGCTACTTTTTTGTGCTCCGAGGAGCATGGTAATCCTCGTTTTAGATTTTTGAAGTAACAGATCTTTTCTTTTCCGAAGAAAAAACAATATAGATGGAAAAGAACAACATTTTGTTCACGAATATCTCATTTTGGACCTTCTTTCAGCAAACTATGATCGAAAACAACAAACACCGCTAGATAGCAATCCAAACAATAAGATTTATTTGGGTTTCCGACAACCGGCATCACCACAAAGGATCCAATTGGAAACAGAAGGCATTATCAGACGATACTACCATCCACAAACAGAAGGCATTATCAGGTTTCCAACATCGGATGAAATGTCTTCATCCACATTTCATATCTAGATCAGTAAACCAAACAAAACCTACAGATCGCAGACATCTAAATCAAAAAAAGCAAAGCAAAGCAAAACCCAAACTTTCTCGTCGGCAAAGCAATCAAAATCCAAACTTGATAACATCAAACCGAACAAGAAATCATGTCTCCACCTCTAACCCAGAAGCACCAGTTCAAATACTCTAACAAGTAAAAGGCCGGGTCAAGAATCGCACGACACCAGCAAGAATTGGAAGAGCCACGGCACAGGGGAACTTGCCTTAAAGGGAAAGAGGCCTGGCCCCTCGAGCCCCTCCACCCCTCGGGAGCATCGAGTACGATACCCGCAGCAGACAAAGCGCGCCGCGTTCGCGTCACTTGTGATTCCTCACGTTTAGTAGTCTCATGGATACTTTACCCGGGTCGATTTCGTGACCATATCATAATCATATATGTCGATGGAGGACTCGGGAGAGAAGGTGGGGAGAGGAAGAAGGGAGGAGAGAAGATATTATCGGAATGCTCATGCTGAGGGGATCAAAACCCGACCATGTAACGTGGACGAGTTGCAGACCAGTCCTTGTTGGTATGTTTCTTGACACATAAATTGGGTTGGAGAGGGAAGCTTGTGGTGGTGGCTGCTATTGAATGCCCAGTCTTTTAATTCTCTTTCAAACAATTAGAAATATTAGCTTCATATAATATATATATATGATAAGGAGAGATTGCCGGAAAATTAATAATAATAATAATTGGTTTTGTGTGTTTTCCCCATATCTTTTAAAATCACCAAAAATAAAACTCCGGCTTAATTACAGTTTAATGCTTTGAGAACAGAAATAGTTCATTTTTTTTGTTAAAAATTTAAAAAGATATTCTGGAAGGCCTAAAAATGAATGCATAAATGAAGTTTTTTACTTCTACATAATATTCATGCTTTGTTCTGTTTAAATTATATTATAATCGAATATTGTTTAAAATATAAATATCTAAATTTTATGTTGATATTTTTTTAAACTATTTATATAATTTTATGATAATTTATTTGAAAATATGAAATTTATATCCTGGGTTTATTTTTTTAATACTTTTTAAAGGAAAGATATGTTTGAAGATGGTTTAATTTATATAAACTGATTTGAAAGTTTATTGGAACAAATTTAAATCGAATGATTCTAATCCAAGAAAAAGACCAAAAAAAGATCCCTCGCCTTTTCTTATGTATAATATAAAAAGTCAAAAAAAAAAACACTGCAAATTTATATTAATTTTTTGATAATTTTGAATTGTTTCATCTTTTCTAACTAACTATAATATCTATAGATAATATATAATTAAAGTAGATTGCTTGACTTAAGGCGTAATTTAGTGTATATTTATTAGATGGTTAGGTTCAAACATAATTAATTGCCTTCGATCCACAGCCCACCCTTTTTTGTATGCCGCATCCAACGGTGGAAAAGCTCCCTCGCCGCTTCGAATCCCGCCTACTCCCGTCGGTCCTCCGAAGAGTTCGACCCCGTCGTCTCTCCTCCCTCGAGAACTCATTTAAGGAGTCGTCGCGGCGTCTTTCCGCATCCCTTCGCCCGCTTCGCCGACCGGCGAGGATGTCCTAGGTCGTGTGGCGGAGGATCCGGAGCTTGGAGAGAGTTCTTGGATTGCATGGAGAGGAGAGGTCGAAGACGCATGAGAGAGTTCTTGGATTGCATGGTGTTCCCCGAGAGCCCGGAACCGACTCGGTCGATGGATCGGCTCGGAGATCCCCACGAACGATGCAAGGTGTGCGATTCCTCGTCTCCAGATCGATGCCCTAGATGATTATATGGTGAAAGAGGGAAACTTGTTTTGATCTTAGAAGTGCCTTATCAGAATCTAATCAATTTAATATTGTTGCAGATCCTAGTAGATTTATTGTCTTTCTCTCTTTATTGATTTATTTTGTCCTATAATTCGTTGAACCTCTGTAAGGTAAGGCAAAGAAAATCCAGAGCAAGAGTATGTAAATCTCGCCATGAGAGGTCTACTATTTTTAGGTTTCTTGATGATTGTGGCTTGTTCCCATTCATCTTCCTACTTGTCAATCTTTCTGTTTCAGTTGCAACCATCACCTTTTTAGGCCGCAATACCCATTGTCAAACCCGAAGAAGATTGTCGGTTCAACTTCAGCTACCAGTCTGTTGCACTTCATCCCCATTGCTGAAATATAACCCAAATGGCTGAAGTCCAAATCAAGCTCTGTGTTTTTCCGTTCTGTTTCTTTCTTTCTTAGTCCTGATGATGGATATCGCTAGACAGCTGAAAGACTGACTTGCGTGCATGTATAGGCGCCTTAGCAGTGAGACCAACACTAATGGGCTAATTTGATAGTCCTGGTTGTGTCATAATTGGTTGTTTATACAAATAAGTATTTGGTCAGAATATGTCCCCCTGATGAAGCAAGGTGGACCTTGTGGCTTTTTGAATAGCTAGACGTGGCTTAGTTTCGACCATATCTGTAGAACCTTTACTGATGAGCTAGAGACAGCTCATGGTTGAAATATCAGCTGTGTGCTTGTGTTATCTCTTTTTTTTTTTTTTGCAAAATTGCATTGCTTGATAAACTTTCAGTCAAATTCAAAATACAGTCTTTGTCTCACTGTAATCATAAAATCACTAGGTACTTCAATTTTCGAATTTGTTATTTGTGGTCCTCATATAATGTAAATAACTTGCAATTTATAATGCAGTGTCGCTTATACGCTCTCTATGACAGATTTGGTACTGTGAATCTATATACTTTACTGTTTGAAGTGTGCTCTTTTTTTGTGATCGTACAGATGTCTTAAGTTGTTATTGGTGGGCCTTTTGAATCACAAATCAAGCATATTATTCAGCATAAAGCATCCCTACTGAGGTCCATAATGATATCATGTGTGGTCCTAGCATTTGAATGACATTTAAATGCTTGAAAATGAAATATTTGATGAAGTAATTTATTTTTATTGATCCTTGCCCCTTAACGGGTGCTAAAGTTTTCCTTGAGTTGCTCAAATATTAGTTAACTTGAACATTATCTTATTCCTTCTGCAGTTTATCACATGACCGAATGTGAAACTCCAGTTGCTCGGTGTCCATCAGCTTCAATACAGCTTTATGTCTTCGTATTCAAGGTGATATCTTCTTTTTTATAATATTTTCCAGGAGAAAAGTAATTTGATAAATATCTTCTTTTTTATTTTGTGTGAATATTCAACTGAGGAGAGAATGAACGTAGAACCTTTACATCCAAGATTCTTCTTTGAGCTACAATAGTTCTGTGAATGATGATTTTAAGCTGGTGTTTTCATAAGTAGATCTAGGTATAAGCCTGTGATAGATGAAGATGATTCCCTTTTACAAGAGGACATGCTTTGAAGGCATATGCTCTTTCTTAAAAAATTTCTACCTGTAAATAATCTTTATGAAACTCTCAAAGATAATATATTCTTAGCTTCTAGTGATCATTTGGCAAATTAGAGATGCATGTGCTTTGTTGGCTTTTCTTAATGGAGATCATCAAACTAGGTGCTCTCCATTAGTGATTTGATGCAAAATTTTAGTTAGTCTTATTCTTTTGGGTAATTTACCAAAAAAATATACTATTTTCTTTTTATTGATTGACACCCCTCTATTTGAATGAATAATTATGCTACTCATTATGTTAAATAATTTGGTTTTCATTGGAGATTACATAATCCAAGTCTTTTTCTTGAATCCGTTCAGTCTAGGTCAACAAAACCACTCTTCCTCCTCTCTCCTCTTCCCCCTCCTCATCCCTCTCTTCCTCCTCGCTCTCTACTTCCTCTGCCTCTGCCTCTGCCTCCGCCTCCGCCTCCTTCCCCTCCTCCTTCATCACCTTTGCCTCCTTCCCCTTCTCATGCCTTCTCCTTATCCTCCTTATATTGCTAGCTTTTTCTCATTATTTTGCAAGTCGAAAAACTCGAACAAGATAATCCATTACTTATGATATATAGACCATATGATTCCAAATGATGGTATCAGGATAATATCACTTGCGCTCTTGCCTTTCGTCTCTTTTGTCAATTTACTTGTCACCTATTTTTCAGAAATAAACATATTTCTAAGGTTGTGTTTTTGTCTATCAATACTTTGTAATGACAAAAATTAAGTGGTAATCATTGACACAATATCTCACCAATTTCTTATTTCTTGTAAATTCTCTTATCATGTTTAAAGTCTCAATATGATTATATATAAATCCAACAACAAAGATCACATTCTCTAAGGTATTCTGTCTCCAATCTTTCTAATATCCTCCAACATTAGATCATTATAATGAGTAATGAATGAAGTCCAATACAAATGCAATCTTTTTATTTGGAGTAATTTCCTAAAAGAAGGAAAATAAAATTGTTAAGTGTTTAAAAATATAAAATAATATAATTAAAATATTCAATGGGAAAAAATTAAACTAGCTATTATTTGAACCATATTTGGCTCTCCAATTTCATCTACAAGATTGTCAAGTAATTCAAGTATTTTTTCTCTAGGCTTCATAAAAGAGGATACATTAACTGACTTAGCAAACATAGTTCCACAATTAACCAACAAAATAATTATACTTATTTGTCTCCTATCGGTTCATGCATATGATGTAATAAAACAATCATATTTTACCATGTATCCTTTTGATCCTTCATCAAAGTATTTGTATAATCTAACTCATTTCTCAAGGAACTTTCAGCTCACGGTAACTTGGAGAATTCAACTTAGGATCATATCTTCTAAATGCTTCAATCATACGCTTAAAGCTATATAAACGGGTTGCATCAGAGGGAATACAGAATGCCTACTTGATAAATAAAAAAACAAGCAATGTATTGATTTGTTCTCACTCCTGCTTCTTTATCACAAACATCATTTATGCTTGTTTCTCTTAACCTTGCTCCTTTTTTACTTTGCACTGTTTTATCTGGTTCTTGAATCATATATAAATCTATTAGTCCTTTCTTCTCTGGAACTTTTGGCTTCTTAGCAATAATAATTTCCTTTCCTCTTGTATTTGATGCTCTCTTACCATTGACAATTAACTTTTCCACATCATTAGGCTCTTGAACTTCATCATTAATTTTGTCAATATTATCATCCTTGGGTAAATAACCATATGATTTAATCTTTTGAGTCTTTTTCTCATTCATGTATGCCTCTAACTCAACTTTGACCTCTGCAGAATATATTTTTTTTTATGCAAATGCAATTTTGAGGTTTTCAACTTGATGTTGTTTTGCACGAAATATGCCACCTCTCTTTGTTTTATCGGAAAACATACATGTTAGTGATCATTCATCCGAAGGACCTTTTTATGATACTTTGGGTCCTTTAAATAATTGTACTTCTATGCAGGACCTTTTTTTGAGTTTGTTAGTGATGATTCATCTGAAGCTCCTCTCATCCTCCTAACCAACAGCAATCCACAGCCACTGAGAGCCACCCAATCGGCAACAACCCCACCCACTCATACCCAACAAGCTCCTCTTATCCTCCTCCTCTTGCTATGTTAATTTTATTATTAATATAACATATGAATTTTGTAAATGATTGAATTTGTCATTGGCTCATCGCTACTTTCTAGTGTTTTGGATTGTCCCTAGGATCTTGAATCATAGCTACAATACTTTAGATGAATAAGTAATAAACTCAAAAAAGATCCATGTAAAGTATAATTATTTAGAGGATCCTAATGTCACATATGTTTGCAATAAGACAATGAAATATCCAATAATTCGATCAAAATAATATCAAGTTACAAATTTTAAAAAATGCATCAAATGTAAAAAAAATATCCTGCAAAGGTCAAAGTTGAGTTAGAGGTATACATGAATAATAAAAAGACCAAAAGATTGAATCATATTATTACCTACCTAAGGATGATGATGAGAAGAAACTTGGAGATCAAGTTTAAGAATTTGATAGTGTGGAAAAGGTAAATGCCAGTGGTAAGAAAGCATCAGATAGAAGAGGAATGAGACTTGTTAAGAAGCCAAAATTTTCAACAAAAAAAAAAGGACCAATGAATTTGCATATGTTTCGATAATCAAATAAATTAATGTAAAATTACAACTATAAATAATGCTTGTAATAAGAAAGCAAGAGTTAGAACAAATCAATCAATTGTTCACTTTTTTTATCAAACAAATTAATGCAAAATATCTGATGCCAGATATTCGACAAGCATACTTCTTATGGCACACCTCTTGTGATATCCAATGTAAGACCTAACTTAAAAATTGTTACTGATGATATCAAATGCTCCCATGAAGAGCAGCTCTTCTCTCTTCAGGCCAGAGAAAGAGATGCTCTGGTCCTCTCCTTCAGAGCAGAGGTGATAACCATTGTGCATCCCATTTCAAAAAAGTTATACTTCGCTTTCCAAGGTAGCAACATGATATGAATCCCTTTTCTGATAATTGATATTAGGCGTTGATAAGTATTATTTATTGAGATATATTTTCTGTTTCCCTTGGTGACTATGGTTGTCTCATGCTTATGCTGTCAGGAACGAGGGGACCAGTGACCAACGGGCTGTCCCAATCTTACAAGGAGGCTGACTGTGAAGCTTAAATGGTTAGGGAATGCTCCCATTTCATACTATTTAAGATGACTGATTCATGGCACTACTTACAAATCATACGGGAGGTAAAGAATACTGATCTAGTCATTCAAAAATTTAATCTCCTGCTACTAATTTGAAAGAATTGACTAGAATGAGAATGGTTTTGTATGATCTAGGAACAACTTTAAAAGACCCTGAGTTAACATCTTTTTGTGTATAATGTGGAGTGAATTTGTTGAGGTGAAGTGAGGGCAAAGTAGATTTTTTTTTTCAGTATCGTATAAAACCAGTTAATGAAGACATGCCTACAGAACCTAAAAGATGGAACATATGGTGCATTGTCAGCTTTTATTTGTTTCCTTGCTAGTTATAATATGCTACTCCTTGAACCTTTTTGTTTTCAGTTTGGTTTCTATCAAATCCTGCTTGGTCTCATCCAGTCACTGATCCATATTGACCCATTTATGCCATTACCTATAGCAACGATCTGCATGTTAGATGTTACAGGTCATTAAATTTAAGGTTCAGAAGGTAGGAGTGATATCTTTTTTTCTATGCTGCACCACTTGGAAACGTTGAATGCTAATTCACTGCTTTAGTTTTCTATAGCTTGACATATAAATTGTTGATTGAGAAATGCTTGCAGATATCTTGGATCAAGCAGGACTCTTACTAACTTCTTGTCCTAAAGCAGTATCACTTTTCGTTTCTCGACTAACGGAAGCAAATCAGTGGACTTCTTAACTGGCAAAAGATAAGTATCAAATGATTGTGGGTGATGCGTCATGAAAAAGTGGACAAGCAGGAAAAAGAAAGCAGTGGGGAGGACAGTCCTCTGACAACTTTCAACTGTGCGGTGCTCTGCACATGATTTAGAAAGAGAGGGATTGCTATCAAACAGTAAAAGGCATATTTTGCCATCGATACAATGGCCACCAGCTCAGAGGAGATTTTGTGCAGTAGGAACATATAGTTAATTTGCTGTTTGAAGCCACCACCACCTTTTTGCTTAGCCCTACTCTGACACACGCATGCCACTAATTGCTCATCTTTAAACCAGCCCTTGCAGTCCAACAACCATGACAGAAGATTGTGGAGCTGAAGCTTGGGTGCCCGGGAGACATGGGCAACTGCATGGAGAGATCTGCTCCAAAGCAGCTGGAAGAAGAAGATATGAAGCCGGCTGGAGGAGGAGACGGACGAGCCATCAAGGAAGGAAGTTGCAAGGTCAAGATCTTGTTGACAAGGAAGGAGCTGGAATGGCTGGTGCTTCATCTGAAGGAGAAAGGGGAACAGAGGCTGGAAGATGTGTTGGTGGAGATGCACCGAGAGATGGAGAAAGAGAGAGGAAAAGCTAAAGTGTGGAAACCTACGCTGGAGAGCATAGAGGAGAGCTCAGTTGTACAGAACGTTCGTGTGGTTGTGTGAATCTTCTTCTGCTTCCGACAGGATCCTCCTCCTCCTCCTCCTCCTCCTCCTCCTCCTCCTCCTGTGTTCGGGTTATGGTGTCTCTCGTTGACCCCATGCACAAATAATTTGGAGGGTAAGTACAAATAGAAACTTGTGTGTGTCCATGACTGGGGTGAAGATAATACTAATCTTCTCATTTTAATGTCCCTAATTAAATACACCTGTAAATCCTGAATCCTCCTACTATCTATACTTTCTGAAATGTTGACTATATATTATGAACTGTAATATTCATTCCTCTGAAACCTACCAAGATTAAAACAGTAGGTATTGCCACTGTTCCTCATTAGCAATCAGAAAGAGAGGCAGATATGTTCCTAATATTTTTCATGATACCAAACTTAACAGCCATTAAACAATAGTTTGTGTTTTGGTTAAGGCAGCCCTCAGAATCTTTTGTTTCTTTAAAGTCATCACTGTGTTCTCTCCTATCCTATGTAGAGGTGTTCTTTGTTTGGCTAGTTCGTAAAACATCGATCTCTTTCGCATTTTGCTCTACTGTTTATCTGGATCTCTTTCCGAACTGATTCAAGCTACTCGAGATCGAAACATGATAGTAGGATCTCTTACTGTTTACCCTCAACCTTGGGCATAATTCGATCTCAAAATCCTACTATCAATAATTAGGGTGTTTCATTATATTAATTATTTGTATCGAGCTTTTCAAACCTATTATCGTATACGTCATTTTTTTTTTTTTTTTTTTGCGCCATTTACGTCTGTTCATCCACCAAATATTCTTCTGGCTCGTGTGTTCCCCCCATAACTATGACTTTTAAGTTAGATTATATGACCAAAAAAAAAAAAAAAGTACATATGTGACAATCTCATGCCTACAGTATTATTATAAACCAACACGATTCATAATAATTCATATGTGGAGATGTGGGTCCACGGCGGGGGAACTTTTTGGGTGCTTTATTAGTGTGTGCGCCTCCCATGTCACTACGCTTTAGTTGGGAGTGGTCGTGTGTCGTTCCGATTGCACTTTTCTTTTGGAATGAAGCTTGACGATGATGGGAGAATAAGAAACCCATGCGTTGAAGCGTCAGGTTCATGAAATCGACTCGCTCCCAATTGAATCGGAGGTGGTCTACGTCCGGGATGATGAGCAGTGTAATTCTAGATTCAAGCAACAGATTGTTAATATTCATGCTCACCAAATTAATGTCCCAAGTAGAAAGAGATTATTCATTAATCCATCCATAAAAGGATTTTTCATGCCGCCTTTATTTATTCTGCAATCAAAATTTTGAATTGATACACTGTTCTTCTACTATTAATTTTAATTTAAGTAATGTAAACAGTGTAATTTTAGGTCGGATCATAGCATCCAAGAAAGAGACAAAACATTTATTGTTCCTCTAACAAATTTCAAATTCAAAAAATAAAAGGGCAATTTCATCACTCATTAAAAAACCTCCAAATCCGAAAAAGAAAAAGAAAAAGATGGTCTTTTCGACGGATTCTTGCAAGATCATCAAAACAAATGAGATGAACCGGTTGATGGTAGTCATTGTATCACAAAAATGTGCATTAGGGCACAAAGGATCGAACACTGACAATTGCGACGAATAAGATATAATGGTAAGTTTCATGGATTTCGACCAAGTGATCCAAATGTACATTGCTTATTACCAAAGCTTACAGAACAGTTGTTAATACACTTCCCAGTGCACTGTGGCTTTCGCCACATTAGGTAGGTTTACTGGTTGATGGGGATGACTAGGGAAGCATCTACATATACATTAGCAACAGTCACACTAAATTATTTGTACCAATGAATTGCTGCACGCCTACAACGAACATCTACATGAACAAAAACAACCGCTAACACCACCAAATACATAATTCTCTACTCCTACTGCCCTTCTAACCCCAACCTACAGCTAGAAATCTGCAATTGCTTCAAACATGTAACAAAGATTGTTTTAAGGTGGGAAGTTGGATGTCCCCTAGCTTGGCACACCGGTGTTTTTAGTGCATTACCATCCCGAAGATGATCCAGCCACCATCCAGTTTGATAAGTACATGACATCTGTCATCACACAGGAAATATTGTAGTCAACCTGAAAATATGGGGAGTTCAAAAAAAAGATTACCATGATAGCAGTTTAATTGAATTGTCGCATGTACATGACATGGGAAATATGTAGGTTGAATCTAGGTGATCCAACGCAGCATGCACGTGTAACCTAGGACTGCTGGAAAAGGAAAAGCTATCCTCGAGGAGGATATATACAGAACATTTGCTCAAGCTCTCATTTGAAAGTTGATAACAAAGACATGCTACTTGAGATGGGCAAGGGATGGAGGCATGATGATCATTAATATGTGGTGTCTCAGGAGCATAAATAGTTGTAACTCCTTTTCAAAGTTTAACTTCACAACTTGGTAAGAGTTGTAATGCAGCATGGGAGCAATCTCTAAAATGAAGGCACCCAAAATCTTTGGTATGTGTCACTCATGACTAGAGATTCACAGAATCTGAGACCACCAAAAAGAAGCCTCCAAGTTTACCACAAAGACTTCGAAAATATGCAAGGCAGTGAGTGTGCTACAAATAACGGTGAATTATGATTTAGGAGATATCCTGATAGAACCATGATTCAACAGCTCTTGCATATCTTTGATCAGACAAGATGTTTTTCAACTGCAATAATGTTCATTTACAAATTTTCCTTTTATAGCCATCATTGCGCTATTATAAAAGTTAAGGAATATTTATAAATGGTAGCTAGCAACAAAAGAAATAATATCATGCAGCAAAACAAATGTTCACATGAAATCACATTCAACACTAAGACACAAACATTCATGAGATATCATGAATGCCCATAACACATTTCAAAATGGGGACCCAAAGAAAAAATATCCAGGTATATAGCATCTGCATTATTGTATTATGTTGGTTGTAAAATTTTGCTGGTAATAGCATATGCATTAATTACTAAGAAAATGACTTTTAACTCACTGTCACTTGATGCTATCCACGGTTGCTATGGTTATTATGAAGTTTTATCCAAGGTGTAAAATCTTGGCCAGTGCAGATATCAGTCAGTGGCCGGACCATCATGATTCTGGAACAAATCCGATGTATCAGTACTCTTATGGGGTGATATTGTCTGAACTAAAAAGAAAGAGAGAAAAGAGGGAAGGAGGAGAGAAAGAAGGAAGAGAACAGGTGGAAGAGGAGGAAAAGAAGGGGAAAGACAAGGAGGAAGATGAGATGAAGGGAGAGGCGTACAGGAATCCCTTAAGAGGAGACAGTGGCCATGGTGGCGACATGACAGGGTGGAGGAAGAGGCGAAAATGGCTTAGGAGGGAGGAAGATGAAGAGGAAGAGAGAGAGAGAGAGAGAGAGAGAGAGAGACAAACAGCTGCCAAAAGCTATCAAAAAGTAAGAAAAAAGGATAGCTATTGGACAGTAGATCTACCATCCAGTACATACGATTCCGACTAGGAAAATTGGAGACCAGGCTTGGTATGATATTCTTACAGGGTGGTGGACCTAGTGTGAACCAGTACTGGATAAAAACCGTGGTCTGCATATTGATTAATAAATTCCAGCCCAAGTCCCAATCGGCTTGATTAGTTAAAAGGTTGGATACCACAGCAACCTAAAATATCATCCACAAACTGGAAAAGAGGGAACCAAATAGCATGTAACCAAGCTCATTGACCTTTTATTACAGCCCAAGGTGCTGTAACTATTCATTTCATCATGCCTTGTCATGAAACAATCTGCTGCATGGCATGATGTAACAAAAGCACAATGCCATGTAAGCCATTCTACTCCTAAGCACGACCTTTAACTCCAAGCATTACTCACAATACATGGAACAGTACCAGTTATGTCAAGTAATATTATTTCCACAAAAGTGATTATCAATCTCATGAAACATCAAGAGCATAGAAAAGTTGCACGAAATTGCACATAGATTAGTTAGGCAGATCATGGAATTGAATTTTGAGTGCCAGACCCATACCAGTATGTGTTCGGTACTTAACAGCATACTGGCACATGGTATGTCCATATGTACCATGGTATCAAAAAAGCCCAAAAATTCAGGAAAAATAAAAACCCTTAATTTAGTGTTCTTTCTCACCTATTATTAACAAATATAATCAATATTGGTAACGATAAGGTGATTCTAATATAAAAACATATAAAATACCCAATTGAAACATATATTGGATAAGGTTCAAAAGCATTATCCAAAGAATACATGTACATAAAGAGTTCTAAGTAAGATATAATTATAATAAATTAGATGCAAAAGTAAAATATATACTGTTCCTACAACCAAAATGATCGACATGAAACAACAATTGGTAGATCAGGGCACTCGACATTGATCAAACTATACATCAATAGGGTGACTGCAAGCGTCATGAATAAAACTGCTCTCAGGTAAACAATGTAACACTAATGCAACAACATGACAGCAATCTCACCACATCATCGTGAACAACCCGTGTTGTCACAGACTGATTGTGCAGGCCCACAACATGTAAAACCTTGTACACACAGCCATCCGCTTGCCTTTTAAGTATGTTCAAGCCTTAGGCAATATGTAAGGGGCTTGCATTAGGCTTGGAAACTCCATTTTGATCGAGTTGTTTCTAGCCACTTTGGCTTGTAAGTGGAGTTTGCAAGCAATCGCTGCACAAAGGCACAAAAGGGCCCAAAAATGGGGGCCTTTAACCCACAAAATGCTTCCACTAGTAGGGAGAAAAAAGCCTCCCGACTCAAACCCATGACCGCTCAGCTGGCACAAGGCTGGACAAGGCTTCGAGTTAGAGTCTAAGGATGAGAGTCTACTTAGAAGCTGTAACATGGAGCGCAAGCCCCAACTTTGTGGCGCTTTCCTCGAACGTAGATTGAAGACATAAATACAAACACAAGAGCAGAACCATGTCGTTAGTTAGTTTTTTTCATATTGATGGATCAAGACTCATCTCACATGGTGCCAAGGTCGAAAGGAGCTTCAAGTCAGACACATTATATCTTGGTGGTGCAATTGACAGGGAAACAAGGGAGACTCAACTCAACTTGTAGCAATGAAGTTGGAACTGGAGAACCTTAGCACACGACAAGAGGCCGCAAAGGCAAGCGCTCTTGAAGAAAATGCTCAAGTGCTATCATTTAAGTTGTCATAGGAGAATGCACTAAGATGCTATCACAACGAAATTGTGCTGGGGCAGAGGCCCGTGATCTAGACATTTACATAACAACCTTCAACAAAGTCAATGAAACTACAAGAGCTATTGGGAGACGAATTAGCCCAAAGCTAAGCATCATTCATGGGTGGCTCGATGCTGTGGGAATGGATGAACATCGATGGGCAAAGGTCCTACAACGGGAAGGTTGCAGATCTCGTTTCCAATAAAAGATAAAAGGATTGCTGGGATGTCACCAAGCGATGACTCAAAGCATAGGCCCGTTCGGGGCAAGGTGATACCCTACCTAGGAAGTCCTATGAGGGATTTAATCATCCAAGGGATGGTTGGTTGGAGATGCTAGGAGCTTCATTTCAGTGGGCAACACGACGAGAAAGGGCTATGGATGCAACAAGTGAATTTCATGGTATCACAGAGATGATCTTTCGTGTGTGAACCAAATTGACATCAAATGAAGTTGTAGACATCTACAAATGAATGGCAGTACCATAGAGGTGGATCTTTCTAGTCAATGCCATAAAGTCCAATGAGGGATTTGATCATACAAAGGTATGATCAAAGATTATAAATGAACTTCTCTAGAGCTTACATTCGCTCGAGGGAGCCCAACACAGTCAGTGGACAAGTTTGAACAAACGAACGTTACTACCAGTGATGCCATAAAGAATAAAGGCATGCAAGTTAGCATGAACCCTATAACAAGAAAACAAAGGCCGCGTAAAGGAGTTATAGTATGTGTTTTTATTGACCGGAGAGGAGATACTTAACAAACACAAAGGTGTTAACCAAGATATGCAATTTCGTACCGTACCAGAGTTTCGACGTTTGCTCGGTACAGTACAAAACTATATATATATATATATATATATATATATATAAGGTGACATCGCTTTTTTCCTTCTCCCACACGGGCGACGTCGCCTCGT
>LVTN01000519.1:128753-146723 GCA_001649415.1 Musa itinerans | reverse complement strand
TATATATATATATATATATATATATATATATATTTGTTCCGTCCGGTAACGGGCGGTCCGTGTACCGATAAGCTGACGGACCAATACGTATCACCTGTACCGAGCGATATTATTCGAAATTGCATACCTTGGTGTTAACATAAATAGTCAAAAATGTGTGAGGAAACAGTGATAAGTCCAAAGGGAGTTGGCTACCCAAGATCAAGCAAAGAGATAAATGGGAGTGCCATGATGTTGTAATGGTGGATTTTACCAATTGCGAAGAAAAGGGATGCGGATGCAAAATGATGGATAGTAGGGCCATGGACACGAGAGAGTTTCTTGATACCACAGAAATGGGATTTTCGAATTATTATGGATACTTTTCTCTCATCAAAAAGAGCATTATGGTTGAGAAAGGGGACCAATGCAGTAAATAATGCAATGATAACCTCCAAGAACAAAAGACAAGGTAGGACAATTGCTAGAGGGCTTTGCTAAGCCTTTGTCAAAAAGCTTTTTATCAAGTTAGCTGAAACTAGGGGACTTCAGATTAATGCGATGGTTTTCAACTAAAGGAGTAGGTGGCACGCGATGTTGTATCCTTTACTGCTCAATGGAGTAGGCGACAGATGAAGTCAATACACCCCCAGAGGACGACTAGGTTTATCAAAGACTTGTTCCAATCTTGGTAAAATTTTGCTCTTTTTAAGGAAACTCTTCTTGCATTTCAGAAGTAAGAGGCAAAACGAAAGCAAAGTCCAATAGCCAATTTATGCAATAAGTGTATCTCGAGGAGGCAAGCCAAGTCAAGTAGCCAACTTATGCAAGAATTGTAACACGAGGAGGCAAGCCAAGTCAAATAACCTTGGTATCCTCAACTTTTAAAAGAATAAGCAGAACCAAGTGCCTCGTTATCCACCCAATAAAATGACATCAAAATGCATAGTTAATGTGAATCTACCTAGAGGCAAGGGCTAAGCAAAAGAGTGAATCTATGAGTAAAAATTTACAAAGAAGGCCTCAAAATTCTTTGAGGCGATGCTCAATAAGCTTCAATAAGCATCAATCCAGTTCGATTGGTGCAAGATATTCGTGTGACTGTCATGCAAAAAGAAAAAGGTCATTTTCCTTCCTCAAAAGGATCTATAGGTACCAACAAAGATTATCATAAATCAACTAAACCCATACTATAGTCGGAGTCATTGGTGAGTTCAGGCAATGTTGGCAAATCAAAGTTCAACTACTAGTAGTAGTATCAAGAGACCAACGGGGAGCTTCACAACCAAGGGCGATTTAAAGATGTAACTAGGAGGTGCAACATTCGCGAAGACTTCAACAAGAACGTTGAGGCAATAAGCGCAATAGAATGCAACGGACTTTCTCCCATGAACTGTTCACACAAGCTTGTAAAGTGTGAAACTGTGTCTATGCAGTCGACTGTCTTTTCGATATATTCATGCCTTAAGCAACACATAAGGGGTTTATATCAGGCTTGGCAACCCAATTTTAATTGGATCGTATAGCCTTTTTGGCATGTAGGTGGAATTCACGAGAGATCATCACTCTTGAGCAAAACCTCCCAAAACAAGGCCTCAAGCTTGCGGTAGCATCTAAGGTGGTAGGGCTCCAGGCTAATGTCTAGGGCTCCTGCAACCAATGTCGCATAATCACTTTTGCACGAGGACTTTGCGCACAAGGGACTAGCCTTGGACCCTTTGTTGCACGATCATCCCCTACAAGCGAAGTGTGACCATTTCAGTTGTCAAATAAAATGTTTTGTTGAGCTATGCTTATATGAACTCAAGCTATGCTTCGACAGTATAATGGCGGTAGTTTGCTCCATGCTTTCCCATTTTAACTAACCTGGTAGTTTTTTTTTTTTAACATGTCCTTAGTAGACCTTGTGAGGTTTTGGAGAGGTTAACCCTTTTACGAACGGGTATCACAAGGGTGTCACAGAGCTTTGGCAAAATAGGCTATGTTCAGGATACTGTGGTAGGAGGAACTTGGGGCAAGTACAATCGTGCCAAGGATCTATTGGATGAAGTGTACTAGAGCTGCAACCCTCGACATTACACTTCCGCTGCATGACAATTATAACCAATTGTCACCATACATCTGTTGGCCATGTGATCCACCGTAGTAAGAAGTGAATGAGATAAACACTTGTCAATGTCGAGATTGTATAGGTTTTGTTTAATCTTCTTATAATAATTAACAATCTTTCCTTTATCCTAGCAATCATAAACAAACCATGTAGATTCTCATGTTGTTCATATCAATCATGATTATCCGCTATGGTGACCAAGATCATCGGTCAACACACTACTGTTTATATCACTATTATCTCCACAGACCTCATAAAGTGCATATTGTGAAGGAGGTCTCTCATCACGGACTAAATCTATTGCTCGGGAATTATGTCCAACAAATCAATTTACTACGAAGCTTAGATGCTGTCTTGTCAATTGAATGTCTTACCATGTTGTGTCTTGCCACGGTCCCTAACAGAAACTACCCAAAGTCTGACCATATAGACCACGTTTTGGCAAATCAGGCGATGTCAAGCCACAGGATCTCACTCCGTATATGGGTATTTAAATCAAAGCATGCAACAGTGATGATTGTGGATGTATCTGCTGATGACCTGGGCCCTTGCTATTATCCTCTTGACTATCATCAAACCACCGATGCCTTTTATCAAGTCAATACAATAAGGCTACACATGGCACCCAAAATAAATATTTCTAAACTCCATCAGGTTGGTCTTCTCGAAATTTGCCTCATTTTCTATCACCACCTACACAACATACTCTAATGTAATCTCCTTGCTTACTATGTTCATTGAACCTCTATATAGTTAGCCTCATGAATCTTTTTAAAAGCATCAACAAATAACTACCCTTTTGTTGCAATAAACAAGTTAATGGTGCTCATTTTGTTGTGGGTCCGAACCAAGTGCGTACATTATTGCAACACCAGAGAGGTCCCACTCCTTGAATGATTTAATCATCTCTAATCTCTTGGACCCCCTTATTTAGATAGGTATTGTAGATCTCTTTTAGGGCGGATTGGCCACCTAGATTGAGGATATCATACTATGATAGTAAGGGACTCGTACATGTGTTGAAACTCTAACAAAGCATGAATGTCAGTTAGTTACAAAGTTAAGGTCACCATCAACATCATTGTCACGACTCCAATACTAATCATAGGCATGAGGCTTTGTAGTATGCATGTCATATACTCGATCTTTTTCTCAATCGTAATATTTTTCGAGCGTCAAGTTCTACTCTAAACGTCTTTCTCATCTCTTGAGGCAACTTCATGCATTTTGCTACATCGGAAAATCTGCCAACCACATACTCCATCATTCGGATTATTCCTTCACACCAACTGATATGGTCATAATGTAAATACCATCAATAATGGTGCTACTCCAACCCTAATGCCGAACCGAAACATTTCTACTCTAGGACCATTTTCCATAATAAAAGTTATGAACATATTCATACTCATACCAAAATTAGTGCCAGATTTGTAATGATCTACACTTTTTGTATATCTATGCTAGATCCATGCAAATCTAGGCTAATCTGGATGCATGTAGCCTAAATTAGTGTAGATCCTCATGGAACTATCCTTAATGATTCACATGGATATGGCTTAAATCTACAATAATCTAGGGTTAATTTTTCTATATCTATCGGTAAATTGGCAAAGATCTAGGCTTAAGATATAACAATAATTATAAACCCAAACCTAATTGCATAAAGTTGACCTAGAGATTAGATTCAAATTTACATTGATTTGAAAGGAAATCAAACTGGATCTAGGGATTGAATCTTCTTCTCAAGTAAAAAGCTCTCACAAATGTTCTTCAATCATTTTAAAAGGAAGTTAAGAAAAATTTTAGAGATATTTGTGAGTTTCAAGATAATGAGAGTGAAAGGAAGTGTAAAAGTGTAAAGAGAAAATTAAAGGAAAGAGATGCCTAGTTTAAAGGGCGCAAAATCCATATTTGGGCTAATCCATTTGGTAAATACCTCCCAAACCAATTTGAGTAAATATCATTCAGACTATACCACTAGGATGTACCACCATATTTGATTCATTAAAGAAGATAATCTTCAATCATAAAGAATGGCACATCCACTGAAAATATATTATGGTAAATCCATCAATTGTGTGCGACAAGTTGCAATGATGCAAGCACTCGACCCTGTGTTGGTTGATCAGACCATCCAGATCCCTTACATGGATGGCCCATCAAATTTGCTTGTCGTGATTTTGCAAGCATGTGGTAACATCAACTAAAGTCCATATTCATAGCTACACCAATGACCAATTACTATGTTATCCAATGGCATTACCAAGCAAGCTATGCAAGGCCATCCAATGGTATTCCTTCTGCTGAAAACATAGCCAACTGCTCAATTTGGGAAATCACCTCAGCAGCACATCTGGCTTGCTCCTAAGGAGATTTTGATTTTTTTTCCAATGTTCAACCAAGGCAATCCTGCCAACTGGAATTTCCAAATAGAACAACATTTTTTTGTCTGCATAGTTGCCTCAAAGGATTTATAGTTTCCCTCATGCTTTCCCACCTTGATAATGCCACTTCACAGTGGTATAAGTGATAAGCCCATGCATATCAAAAATCCAGCTAGGAGAAATCTTCATATGTGCTGACAACTAGACTCAGTCCATCTCACCTGATTAAATTCATGATTGCACAGTTATGTGGGTTCCTAACAAGAGACATTCAAATCTATCGTAAAGGCCCCACCATATGTCACACTCTCATTTTACATCCTGTGACTTCTTGACTCAACATGAATGAATCTTGCCCTGTACAGATTTTTTGGTAAATAAGATCAGTTTTACGACAAATATATGCTGAAAAGTGATACGTTCAGGTTCTGTAACAGAAAAGGAGAAAGTATATGGACCAAGATAAAATAGATGATGAACTGGTGCAAAAGATGACTCTAAACAGCAGATGGAATACTGCAGCTCGAATCACATTTAAAAAATGAACACATAAAATGGGAGAAGAGGAAAAAATAGGTCAAGAAACAGAAAAAAGCAGAAAATGAAAGAGAGATCGACCAACAGACAGAAAAGGGCACAGATGTTTTTTCCTGAAATAGCTTGCAAACTGATTTAGATTCCAACTGTATAATCAATATAGCTTTGCTGTGAATGACAAATGTCAGTGTCTGAAAGGGACACAAGCATTTTTACATGTCTATCCTTCATAGATGCTAGAGCACTTGATCACAATTATCAACAAGCCTGCTAAGCAAAGCATTCCATCTATTCCAACTTATGAACTAATAATGTAAACACACCCTATGGCATCCATGATTTAAATTAGTTTTATATCATTATCAACTACTGATGGTGCAAAGATTAAATGCTAACTAAAACAAGAGAATGCCACCTCAAACTAGAGATATTGATCCACAAATTAATTTTTATTTCAAACAGGACCAGCTAAGGTCTGCCTAAAAATTGCCACTTCCCTCCACCCAAATAGACTCCCAACCTACATGATAAGTGCCAACTAACTACTAAAGTGCAATTGAGCTGTTGATATTGCCTCATGCATCTAACTTTTTTTTTTTAAGCAAATGTAACTTCCTTATAATATACAAGATTTGAACTAATGGCTAGAAAAAACTAAGCACCAAACATACCATTCCTTCTTTAATAAATTAAATAAGATTCAATTATCAAATGGATTGTGGACTGGAAGCCAGATACATGCATGATTTTGAAATGGAAATGGTGTGGAAAATGTTCAACAACAAACACTTCGCTCTCATGTAAAAATTTGGATGCATATCACTTGCATACAGGAATGACACTTAGCAGACTCCATTATATTATTCCAGTATCCAACATGACAATCAAGGTTTTAAATGCTCACCAGGCTGAAATGTACACCTGTATGTACCAGTCCAATCAAGTACTAGAATTGAATCATAAAACCAGTCCCAATTCATATGCAGTCATTTTTAACTTTTATTTAATCATTCAATAATATCAGACAGTACAGGTCCATATAGCATCTAGGACATTCAGTATATACTAACCCGATAGGTTATTGAAACTGGTAGCGACTGTCACTAAATCCGATGACAGAATAAGCATTTTTTTTATGATTCTCAGGCTTCTTATGCACTTAAACTTCAATATTGTATATTTTCTTAACATTAGAATACAAGTACTTTTTTGTATTTTAATTATTATTCTTGTACATGTCCTTGTATCCAATTTGTCTCCTCGACGAATCAGACACTTGGATATACGTATATATGAAATTCTCATGAACATGTACACGCATATGGTTAAGAGCAACATATAAAGTAACGTCTACAATCTGGTTGTTGTATCTTAGGCAAAACTACAAAATAATACACAGTAAGAGGCATTTGACAGAGAGATACAACAACCTAGTCATATGTAGTAAACAGAAAACAATTATGATAGTTGAATTCAGAAATAAGCAATCCCTACCTTTCCTAAATCAGTTCATGTTCTAGGCGAACGTGCAGCATCAGAACCATATGCAGAGGAGCTTTCACTATCTGAATCTGCACAAAAGTAAGTGCTTCATCTAAATCACTCCAGTCAGAAATAGTTGCTACATATTAATATTCTCAGAATGTAATAAGCTGTGAACGTCATTGAAAACAAAAGACAATGGAGCCCAGTACCACTTGATGATGATCCTGAATCACTGCTAGAGCTGCTTGAACTACTAGATCTACTTGCATTTTCTCCCTTTTTTGCACCTTCAACTGGTGATGAAGAAGCTGCAAATTTCTCATCAACCGCTACATTTTCAAATAAGCTAATAAGCATCTGATGACGTATTGCAACCAAAAGAAACCTGGAGACACCTATAGTTTACCTGTCTTGCTCTTCTCAAGTACTTCAGCAACAACTGCCTCTTGAATCTAGGACAAGGCCGATTGAGCTAAGAGTAAATGTATAGTTCCGAATGAACATACTGACAAAAAACAAAAGCTACGATATGCCAAGCAATACCATTCCCTGCGCCATTTCCTGTGTGTTAAGTTCGGCCTCCTGCCTAGCTAGAATTGCAAGTTCAGCCTTCCTCTTGTTCTTACTCAAACTCTTTTTGTAATTCGTGACAAATCTATCCAGCTCCCACAGTGTCTCCACGTCGACACTATCTATATCCACTTCAATCTCATCATCATGCTGGTTAAGCGATGAATTCCTCTTCTTAATAATCTGCACAATGTTCTCCAGCTTCTCCGGAGGCAGCTTCTGCAGGTTATTACTCAGTTTTTGCTTCTCTTCGAAAGTCATATCCCTCTTATTCATATCCTTGGCCTTTGGCTTCTTCAAAGCAGGTGCGCGGCCTACGTGAGTCGGCTGGTTCACTGGCTTTGTCTTTGGCTCAACCACCACAGGATGCACGGTGGAGTCTGATCTCTCCAGCATTCTCATGTCAAGAGGTGGGGGCTTCTTGGGGGCTGGTGGATGGGAAAAATAGGCAAACTCGGACTCAATGGCAGGCCAATGCTCCTCAAATACCTGCAGAAGTTGCTCAGCCATGACATGGACATCCTGCCCCTTGGGGTTGTAAGTCATGGCATTGCAAAAGGTTAGCCTTACATCCTCGGCGAAATCTTGTGGGGACTTGTACCAGTTCTTGGCAAGCCGGGACTTCACAGTGCCAAGATCCATTGGGTGCTTGATGATGTTATAGTAGTCATGCAGGCCAAGGGCCTTTACGTCGACCGGCTTATTGAACACCCAGCCATACTTGTGCTTCATCAGCTTCGAGAGCAGCACAACACAACTCTTGAAGGCCTGCACATAGAGTTTCTTCTCAGCTGGACGGGCGCCACTGTAATCTGACAACTCCGAGGACTGCTTCTTTCCCCCAGTGGCCTTTGATTTCTTGTTTCCATGCGGGTCAGGTGGTGGGAACTTCTCCTTCCCAAGAACAAAATCGGAATTTTGATAGTATTGGTTGGCCTTGGGAGTCCGCTTCTCCTTCTCTACACCCTCGCTTAGGTTGTTCTCCATGGCAGAGACCGAGACACTCAGCTGGCGAGAGAATGGACCAGCAGCGGCGGTCGTAGGGGTGGCCAGCTCCGGCGCCCTCTTGGCAGCTACTGGCGTGTTAGGATCAGTGGCAGAGAGCTGCGAATGAGTGTACCCAGCAGCAGGGGCGACAGCCGCCGAGGCGAGCTGGAGCTCATGGGCCTCAAGCCGCCGGGAGAGAGCGCGCACCTGCTCGAGCTCCGTGGCGAGCTTCCTGCGGAGCTCCTGCATCTCCTGGCGCGATCTGGACGCCAGGCTAATGGTGACGCTGCGGCCATGACCATTGGCAGCGAAAGCAGGGTCGGCCGGGGGACGATTCAAGCTGGAGGAGGCGTCGTCCGAGGCAGCCGGGGGCGCCGGCGCCGGCGCCGGCTGGGAGTGCTGGCGGCGGGCGGAGTCGAGGTCGTTGTTTTCGGCCGCGGACGGTGCAGGGGGCTGGGGATTAGAGGAGGGCTTGGGGGTCTTGTTAGAGGACTTGCGAGTGTACACCTTGCTGCTCTCCGCCCACCGGTGCTTCTCGCGGGAACCGTCGCCACCGGCGCCGCCGCCTACCAGGGGCCCCGACGCCATGAAAGCCCTCTCAGATGGCGAAGCCATCCGAGGGCCTACTGAATTCCTCCATGGGGAGATCGATCACCGCTGCGATCGGGGGGGAGTCGTTAGGGTTTGGGGCGGCGGAACCCTAGATTACAAGAATTCTCCACCGGATCCGTCAATTTCCCCGGAGTCAAAGGGATCGAAGGAAAGAAATTTGGAGGGTTTTGGGGTCCTCGTCATCGTTCGGGAAATGGGAAGAGAGAAGAATCGCGAAGGGGGAAGTGCGAACAAAAGGAGTGGTGGTGGTGGTGACGCTCGGGGAGGAGACGACGACAACGAAATGGACACGCGGCGCGTCCTGGTTCGTCCTTGGACAAAGGATGGCTTTTGATCTCCGCCTGTCCTTAAAGATACTTGTTCACTCGACTCTACTTCCTCGCCACTGGTGAACCGTGGGGCCCGCAATGCCTCCATCAAATTCTCGAATCAAAAAGTAGGTAAATTACGGGGCGAAAATAAACGGATCGATGAGGTATTTTGCCTTGATGCGGCACGTCGGTTCGGTGGGCGGAGGAGCGGGTGAGAAATGCACGAAACAGCACACGTGCTGGCTGCAGCGCACATGCTCATATCTTTCAAGGTTTTATTTTGAACGATTTTCCTGAAAATGTTTTTTTTTTTTTTCCTCGATAGGTATCCCTTTTAACTTTTTTTTTTTTAATACCCTAAATACCAGCGAACACAATCAATTATTTTCAGATCGCTTTTTGTCCCATCATGAAATCTCTTTACTTAAAATAAAATTAGCTAATCTCTATATTTTAAAAGTTATATTGGAATCCATATACTCATGAAAATAAAATATTTAATCTCATTTTTTTCACGTCATTGATCGATAAAACTCTGTCTCACTTTAATTTATCACTAAGCACGTGGTATTTTTTGTAAGCAGAGTCGATAACGTGAAGAGAAACGAGATTAAATATTTCACTTTAATAAGTATGAGATTTTTAATGTAACTTAAAAAAAATGTAAAGACCAAAATATTAAACTAAGAGTGATTTATAATTAGCTCACGTTATTTTGCTATGATAAAATTCTTTTGTTAATCAGAATCAATAAGATTATAAATAATTATCGTTAGATTTATTAGAGAATATCTAACTTTTGGCTCAAAAAATAATCACTCGGATGATGAGTTTTGGATCATATCTCACCGGTAGAGATATCGGAAACGCAGAATAGGAGTTATCTCGACCATCGCATGGTATCAAAGAGCAACACTGAGTTGAGCATCCAATCATCGATGATTTCTTCTCCTACAAAAGGCAATGTTTGCTTCTTATTTAGATCTGTATCTATTTCTTTCCGATAAGTTAGGGTGAGCAGCACCACCCAACGCAGCGCAGGCTCGCAACATCCATTGCCTGCCAAACAGTGGCTCCATCGTCCACTGTTGCACGGAGATCACGAGATGAAACAAACATAGAAGAAGAAGAAGAAGAAGGACTAAGCTTGTGCTTTCATGGGGCGCTCCATACGAAGAAACACAGAATGAAGTATCATTCCATCATCCGTAGCCAGCATGCATGTCTGAGGAACTGCTACTCTCTTCTCAACCTCTCCCTCCATGAATACACAGTAGTACACTCTTAATGGACGTCGGGCACCGACTTCTGTAGAGCTTAGCATGCCCGAGGAACCGGTCCTCGTCGTGTCGCAGAAGAAGGAGATCTATATCTATGTATAGCAGCGTCTTCTCCCATGGTGGGAGCTCGATGCAGTGCTAGAACACGATAACGAAGACAACAAAATATACTTTGTGTTACAGTTTTATCTAAGCATAATAATAATTAAATAATTGCCATAATTTTGGTAATTATCATTTAATTTTAACCTTTAATTATGGTTTTTAAAAACACCTTACAGATAATAATAATAATTAATAAAAAATCATAAGAAAAACTAAACATGGCATCTATATCTATAGAGACATATCTATAGATATGAGTTATAGGTAAAATTATATGTTGTTATCGAAAGATGCACTCAACATATATCTTTGTCGTAAAAGAAGGGACGTCAAAGCTCGATTCAAGATTTGTACCGAGGAACGTCACCAACCATTTCGAGAAGGATTCTTACGTTACATCGAAGCTTGGAAAACGAAAATTAGGATGAACGGGTTGACCTTCCACCTCGGCGTAGGCCGCCGACAACAAAAGCTAAGCTAATAATAATACAATAATATACTTCAAACTTGCTGAAGTACTTGCATCATCCGTTCTTTCGAGTTGGAAAGACGAGACCCTTATTGTCACAGAAATAGTGCAACGGCAGACCGAAGATGAAGTCCGGCACAGGAGGAAGGAGAGTTGCTATGGAGCTGGCGGCGAGAGGATGTGGTGCAGACGGTCAGGGCCTCCAGGCACGTCTCTCTCCGGACCTGTCTTCATTCTTCTCCACCCACTCCTCTCGTGTGCCCAAGGCGTGGAGGTCCCACCGTGGACGACGACGCTGTTATGCGCTCCTCCTGCAAGAAGAATACCAGGAAGATGCTGCATTCTAGCTTCACTCCTGGCGTTGCAGCAGACCAAGAACATGACGACGAGCACCAGCAGTTCCTTAGACATGCTAAGAAGCCCTATGGAAGTGATCTCTATGCCGATACGGATGTCCATCAGGAGAGACTATGTGTGCATGCTTATATAGAGAGGATACCCTAAACAGGGGCAACCCAGCGATGATTAATAATAGACTAAAAATCTCGTTTTTTTAGTTCAGTTTGATTCGTGGTCTGCCAATTCCACGTACAAGTCGCTAAGTTTATATTACCTGAAATAACTTTTAGGCCTTCTTTTCTCGCCTACGGTTGATGGAAAAGTGTGTCCTCCACAAAAGCTCATTCTTACTATACATATCCTAGTGCTGTAGTTGCCAATCTAGTCACTCAGATTTTGTTTGCCTGGACCCCACAAGCCACCTACTTTAATTTTTTATGTGATCCTATATTTTTTTATATAATTATCGATAAATAAATAATAAATTATATTTCTTAAGAAGTAATTTTTAATGGTAACTTTTCTTAATCATGATATATGATACGTGATTGCAGATCTTCTCTCGTCTCCCCTTAATCATGTGTAAAGTTGAATATCATATTATATTAGTGTATCGATCAACTATCTGTCGATATGATATGTACCGAACTATATCGACGTATGATATATTAAAATATATCGATATACTGTTCGTGTCGATCCTGTATTAGATCGATATGTACCGCTCATATCAAATGGTACTGTACGATATTGCAAACCATAATAATGTATTCTAGACTTTTCTTTATATATCATATGTATTTTAAGATTAAAAAAAAATTTTGATTAGCATCTAAAAGATACGTATCATAAATTTAAATATTATTTTTATTTAATTTTATATTTTAAGATTTATTTTTTTATAAAAAATATATATTATGATTGTTATGTTTACACACTTTGTCCTGAGAATTGAACCGCTCAGCGATATCATCGCCTCATCGTCGGTGATGATATCGCTCCGGTAGGGTGGGATTTCTGCATGTAATCTGCATTCTCTTCGAAGAAGAAAGACATCATCAACACAGTGATATTACATGTAAAATATCCCTTGCAAAAGGGAGCATACAACACACTAAACAATCTCATCTTATTTCGGCGTAGATGGCGAACACGTTATGCCCATCCACCACTAAAGAATACATGGAGGTTAAGCACCAACGTAAGTTGCATGCGTAAACTAATGTTAGAACTCTCGAGCGACCACTTTCACCGAGGATGGGGTTCTGCTTGTTCGATAACACCCCCCCCAAACCCTGTGGTGTTCTCATCACCCCTTTGCTAAAGCCATGAGGACATATGAGACCTTTGCTTTAGGGTTGAATCTGCCCTTCGACGTTTACATACAGCCAAGCAATCATTAATATCGTGCGTGCGATCACATACACACACACTGCCACCTCGTTCTGTCTTCCTGATGATGTACTACTACTACTCCACTATCATGCCTTTATAGGAATGCTACCAATATTTATTGGAATATCATAGGCTTTTTTCCCCTTAAACAAATAAATATAGCAGTCGATCATGCACATACGGCCATCTCTGTCTGGCAACTTGAACAAAAACTATAGTTTTATGAGAAATCCAGCATTCCAAATCCTATGACGATGATTAGATTTTGATGCTATCCGAGGTAGATCTTGAGCCAAGAACAGGCCATTCAAAGCCTCCATAATAATGGTGGACGAACTGCACTTCCATCCATGGTTTTCTTAGCACATTATGCCCATAATATCCATCCTGCATATTATACGAGATAAATACCATCTAATGGAGCATCAGCGTGCCTGCCTCTCTACAGTTCACCGGAAGGAACGATGGAGAAAGTATCTGATGCATCCCCTAAAGGATCATCGAGGCATCAGTCTCGTCCTCGGCAATGGCTCATTGCCTCCTTTTTCCTGATTGCTTCGGTTTCAAAGAAGTAGGCATTGAGTTTGATGCATGCTGTTAGTGAACAAATGTATCGTAGCTGATGTGTCAGCACGGTCTGGTCCACGGGTCGATGTCGGGAGTCTTCTGACGGCCGGGCTGAATGCTGTAGTCGACCGGGTCCTCTCAGCGACGTGTTGACCGGTGTTTCGTGGTTTGGTTGCTGGTTGTGGCGGCTCGTCGTGGGGACGTCGGTCGGCGACTTCTAGAGTTGAGGCGCTCGCAGATCAGGGGCGGCCTTCTTCCTGCAAAAATAGCCTTCGTCGGGTGATGCCCGACTGTGACCTCTCCGACGAACAAGTCAGTGGAGGGTTCAATCGTTTTTTTTCCTCTCTCCCTTGGCCGATGTCCACCAAGGGCTCTTATACAATTGTATGAGGGTCGGTCGTACGTGGATCGACGTGACGGGCGTGTGAGACAGTGTCTCGGTACGAACCCTGACCTGGCGTGTAGGGATGGTGCCGTCCCGGGTTTACTGGGATGAGGCGTGTTGGCCGATACCATGGGATACGGATTCTGACTCGGCGTGTGGCATGTCGTGACGTGTGACACCTTTGGTACGGATTCTGCTATGGCGTGTGGCATCGGTTGTGACATGTCTTGGGCCCATAATGTGCCTTATCACTTCTCCCCCCGTCACAGCGCGTCGTGGGGTCCCTAAAGGGCCGAGAGGCGTGACCGGGCCGAAATGCCACGATTACTCTTGTGAGTGGAGCTTGGGTAGCCTGTTGTGGGGTAGTCTGGAGGAGCGACGTTCTACGCCTCGGGAAGGATCGAAACTTCCGATCAAGTGGTCAAGCTGAATGGGGCGAAGCCGCTTTGTCGTAGGTCGAATACTCGATTTGGTGTGGCACAGAGTGCTGTGATCGGTGTGTAGCGAGTTGGATATCGGGCTGAAGCGATTTGGATGTTGGACTGGCCAAGGGGTGACTGGCATTAGGCTGTCCGCGAGGCGCGACTCGGGCATTGGATTGGCCGAGATGTGATTCGGGCACGAGCTTTGGACCTGTGAGCCCAGTGACAACTCGAGCTCAAGTTTTGACGCCAGCGGGTCGCAAGTCTGGAACGATCTGGAGTGACCCGAGCGATGAATTGGGCCGGAGAGGCGCAAGTCGGGAATTGATCTGGAGCGACTCAGGCATGAACTGGGCTGGCGAGTCACAAGTCGGGAACCGATCTGGAGTGACCTGGGCATAAGCCGAACCTGTGAGCCCAGCGACTACTCGAGCTCAAGTTTTGACGCCAGTGGGTCGCAAATCCGGAACGATCTGGAGCGACCCGAGCAATGAACCGGGCCGGCGAGTTGCAAGTCGGGAACCGATCTGGAGCGACTCGGGCGTAAGCCGGACATGTGTGTTTTTGTGCCACGTGGCGGGCTAGATGTAGCGGCGCGGGGGTTTAGCGAGAGATCGAGTGACCTTTGGTGGGATATTTTGGGCGTCGGGGTGCCTTCAGCAGGAGATCTGAGACGATTGGACGCCTCTGGCGGGAGATCTAGGATGATTGGATGCCTCTGGCAGGAGATCTGGGATGATTGGATGCCTCTGGCGGGGGTTCCGAAGCCGGTGAATCTTGGCGGATTCGAGGGGTCATGTTGGGTTTTAAATGCTACAACCACCTTGCTCCTCGGGGAGCCCAATCGTCGTCTCATGGCGGTGCAGCTTGTCCCTTATAAGCTTCCTCCAGAGCTTTTGTAATCACTTTTTCTTCGGCCCCTCAATCCGCGCCCCGGCTTCTTGCTTCCAACCCTGAGGTTGAGATGTCTCCGTCTTCTTCTTCTTCGTCTTCTTCTTCTGGGGGAGTACGGGTGGTTAGAGTGTCCTCTAATGATGCTTCACCGAAGGCCGGTGGGTGTTCTGCCGCGCTTGTAACCCTCAAGTCGTGGCATGATGTGGACTCCGAGGACTTTTTGAGGGTGCTCTGAGATCGTTATCGCATCCCGGAGTGTTATATCGTTCACGCTCCACGGCTAGGTCAGCGGTCGTACGATCAGTTTCCCGACGGGTTCGGACTGACCGTGGGGGCACTCGAAGCGGGGCTGCGGTTCCCGTTGCATCCCATCATCAGGGAATGTCTCTGGAAATGGGGCATATCGTCGTCTCAGATGGCGCCGAACTCTTGGCGCTATCTGGTGGCCTTTATCGGGGAATGTCGAGGGGCTGGGATCGAGCCGACCGGGGCTCTCTTCTCGACCTGCTTCCATTTGTGTAAAGGCCGAGGTGGGTATTACTTGACCGCCCGTAGCGGCTTTAAGATCAGTGGCGCTCCTTCCAACAACAAAGGTTGGAAGAACCGCTTCTTCTTTATCAGTTGTAGTAGGGGGTGGGGCTTTAGTACCGGGTGGACCTCTCGAAGCATCGACAACTCTCTCCCGTTGCTTTATGTTGAAGAAGCAACGGGTGTAGATCGGCTGAGGGGCATCTTGTCGTCCTCTCGGGCAATCGGGGCGATGACCGAGGAGTGGTTGGTCAAAGCAGGCTGAGTCCAGCTACTCGGGGTATGGCTATTGGTGTGCTTATAGGTCGACCACCCATCCCGAGGCATCTGACCGATCTGTTTTTTTTACCTACAGAGATGGTGGATCTTCAGCGGGTGAAGGGGGCGCCTCGTGGTAGAATTGCAGCGCCATCGACTCGGGGTGGGGGTAGCTCTGGAACAGGGGGTGCTCCGTAGAAGGGCTCACCGAAGAGGCCGTCTGGATCGTCGGAGGCGGGCCGCCCTTCAAAAAAGACGAAGACCATGGCCCGGAAGGTGCCCACGAGTCCAACCGCTCGTGGGAGCACCGTCCCAGGGTCGCCCGCAGTCGTTTCCCAAGGAGGTGGTACGAGGAGCGCGAAGGGAAAGGGGGTGTCTAGGGCATCGCGTAGTGATTCTTCCCGGAAGACGCCTACACGCCCGGCTTCGATGCGTCAGCTATGTCGTGTCTGCCCTCAGACCGAGGGAGAGGAGTTCGAGGCCCTAGCCATGCCGACCTCCCAGTTGGGGAGCCGGGGACCCCTTATCCCTCTCGGTGGCCGTCTCTCAAAGCCGACAGTCGCATCTGGGGCGACGGGCTGATTGCTCGGGAGTTCCTCCGGGGGGCGCTCCACCCGGCCATGGCGAAGGAGCTTTACTGCACCCCCTCGAAAGCGGTGGTAGACCGGGCGGCCAAGTCGTTCGTCTGGGTGAGTGACGACTTTCTTTGGCCCTCCCCTGCATAAGCCCTGACGCCGATCTTTGTGCAGGGTCATCATTACAACATAGCGTTGATAGATCGGGCTCTTGACGCCGGCCGGGTGATTGAGCGCTAGTCGGCCATTCACGTCTCCCTTTAGTTGGAGATCCTGGAGCTAAAGACTCGGGGTGGCCCGGAAGCCGTCGCTGCGGCCGAACAGCGTGCCTCCGCTCTTGACGCAGAGGTGACCCACCTGAAGGCCGAGTTGGAGGAGAGCCGGTTGCGCACCCAAACGCTAGACGACGAGCTACAGACGCTCTCTCACGACGTCGAGACCGCCAGATCTACGGCTTGGGATGCCGAGGAGGTCTTGAAGGAGGAGCGGCTAGCGCTGCCTAGGAAAATAAAGGAGGCGCTTGCTGAGTACAAATCATCCGTCGATTTTGAGCGCGGGCTGGTGAGGTCGGGACGGGTAACATATGAGTTCAGGTACCGGGTGGCTTGTGCTCGAGTTCGGGCGGGGCATCCGGAACTGGAACTGGAGTTGGACCCTTTCGCCGACCATCCCGCGGATCAGTCTGTGGATATGCCGGCGAGTGTCCCCTTCGACGACGGGCCTGAAACTCCTCCTCGGAGCTGACTTGTATTTGCTTTTCTTGATTTTGGTCGGGTCGGCTCTTGAGATTGTCCTTTCGAAGGACGAGATCCCTGACCTTGATTGGTCGAGGGCGAACCTTGCGATTGTATATCCGAGCTACAACCTTCTTGTATGCCAAGGTGCATAGATGTGCCTCGGCTCTTCTTTCTTCGAGGAAATCTAGGTTTGCTCGCAGGCCTTCCTCGGAATCTGCCTGTTTGTAGCTGGAGGTGCGCAAGGTCGGGAACACCATCTCAGGTGAAAGGACCACTTCGTTTCGGAACACGAGGCTAAACGGGGACTCTCCCGAGGTGGCTTTTGGAGTCGTTCGCATCGCCCATAGGACGCTAGGGAGCTCGTCCACCCAGGCTCCATGCACGCCCGTGATCCTTTTCTTGAGGCCTTCCAAGATCGCCCGATTCATTACTTCGGTTTGACCGTTGGATTGGGGATGCGCGACTGAGCTGAACTTTAACTGTATCCTATATGACTGGCAATAGGCCCTGAACTTGGCGTTGTTGAACTGAGCTCCATTGTCGGTGACAATAGCTCTCGGAATCCCGAATCGAGTGATAATATTCTTCCAGGTGAAACTTCGAACTTGTTTCTCGGTGATGGAGGCCAAATGTTCGGCCTCAACCCATTTTGTGAAGTAGTCGACCCCTACTATGAGGAAGCACCGTTGCCCCGAAGCTGGAGGAAAAGGTCCAAGGAGATCAAGTCCCCACTAGGCGAAGGGCCAAGCCGCTACCATCGAGGTAAGTGGAACCGCCGGTTGGTGTTATAGACGAGTGTGTCTTTATCGATCGGGAGCAAACTTTCTCGGTTTTGGCTTTACTGGCCTTGCCCCAGGGTTAATGCTAAGCTGGTGTTGGGCCACCTCCTGGTCAATCCCCGGCATCTCCTCGGGAGACCATGCGAACACGTCGGCATTTTCCCTTAGGAAATCGATAAGTTGGAGCCGATTTTCTTTGGGTTGTGCCGTACCGATCTTTGCGGTCAGATCGGGTCGGTTTCTTTTCAAGGGCACCTCG
>LVTN01000519.1:115467-128102 GCA_001649415.1 Musa itinerans | reverse complement strand
AGTGAGCGACGAGTTCATAAGGGTAAGGTCCTCCCTGGTCAGGCTGAGCTTCTTGTAGGCGTCGAAGTATAGCACGTCGGCAGAGCTCCCGGTGTCAACCATTACTCTTTTGACCCGAGCGTTAGCGATCCAGATGGAGATTACCAAGGCGTCATCGTGGTGGGAGCGTTCAACCTCTTTGGTTCCGAAAGTGATTTCAGGCTCGAGCTCGAGTCGAGGGCGTTTCTCGACCGCGCTCCGAGCATAGGCCTTCCTTGCCGTCGAGCTGTTTCCGCCCACCACCGGTCCCCCAGAGATGACGTCGATCTGTCTTTTCACGGGCCCCCTGGGACGTGGAGTTACTTCTCGGGGTTCCTTGAGATAGAGACCAAGGTGACCCCTTCGGATCAGGTCCTCGATTTAGTTTTGGAGGTCGTGGCAGGTTTCCGTATCGTGGCCGTAGTCCCGATGGAACCTGCAGTATTTTGATCGGTCTTTGTGTGTAGCTTTCAGGGGGTTGGGGTGTCGCAAAAGACCCTTCTCCCTGATTTGGAGGAAGATCTCAATTCGAGATGTGTTCAGTGGGAGAGGTAGGGGCCTCGGGAGCAACTCAGGTCGGTCGGGCCTCCGGCGGGGTTGCCCCGGGGCGGCTGAGGTAGCACTTCGGGGTTGTTCAACCCTTGCCTTTTTTCTGTCCACATGCCTTCCTGCCATTAGTGCTTCGGCGACGACGTACTGGTTGGCGTGTTGGAACGTCTCGGGGATGGTTGTCGACGGCTTCTCGATTAGTGACCAGAAGAACCTTGAGGGCTTCAATCCCATTAGGAATGCCTGCATGATCAGAGAAGGGTGAGCGTCCGGGAATCCCTGGACTTCAGTGGCAAAGCATGTCACAAACTGGGAGAGCGTCTCGTCCTCGCGCTAAGACAGCGCGAGCAGGGCGGCTATGGAGGGCTTGGGTCGCATGTTGGTAAGGAAGTTCTGCTTGAACTCCCTGGCGAGCTGATCGAAGGATGAGACTAAGGATGGGCGTAGCCGGCTGAACCATGCGCGTGCCGGTCCCCTGAAGGTAGTCGGGAATGCTCGACACATCAACGCGTCGGAGGTGCCATAGAGGGCCATTTGAGCTCGGAACACGGCGACATGCTCTGCGGGGTCAGAGTTGCCATCATACGTCTCCAACGCTGGCAACCTGAAGTTGAGGGGTACAGGCGTTTCCTGTATTTCCTTAATGAAGGGGGATCCCCCCGAGCCACCTTCGTTCAACTCGTCATGCGACTTCTGAAACTCGCACTGGAACTCGTCTAGGCTTGACCTGGGACAATTGGATCTTGAGCGAGTCGTTCGCCGAGTCCGACGATGGGGGGTCAGGCTCGGCATGGGGTGCTGGGACTCGGCAAGGTGCGGGTGTGTCCTGCTCGGGTGGGCTTCTCAGATTCGTTGTGTGGTCTCGGGCTTCTCCAGTCCCGGCTTGCTCCCCGCTCGACCTTTGTGTTACCGGATCGATCAGGGGAGCCGTTAGCCATACAATCTGGGGTATGAGTGGGACGAGCGTCTGCATCATTCCTGCCATTGCTTGGACTTGCTTGGTTAGGCCGAGGAACGCCTCGGGTGACACGGCTGAGGGCCCTGTAGTAGGTCCGGAGGGCGACAGCCCCGGGTCATTGAACAGGCGCCAGTAGCGGTCTGGCGTCGAGGTTGAGATCCCTCCATCTCCGGGGGGAGGCTGATCCTCGAGTCGGATCGAGAGGCAACCGGTTGGCGGCTCTCCTTCTGGGAGAGCTCCTGCGACACACTCCTGCGACATGGCCCTCCTTCTAGCGCCAAATGTGTTAGTGAACAAATGTACCGTAGCTGATGCGTCAGGATGGTCTGGTCCACGGGTCAATGTCGGGAGTCTTCTGACGGCCGGGCTGAATGCTGCAGTCGACCGGGTCCTCTCAGCGACGTGTTGACCGGTGTTTCATGGTTTGGTTGCTGGTTGTGGCAGCTCATCGTGGGGACGTCGGTCGGCGACTTCTGGGGTTGAGGCGCTCGCAGATCAGGGGCGGCCTTCTTCCTGCAAAAATGGCCTTTGTCGGGTGATGTCCGATTGTGGCCTCTCCGACGAACAAGTCAGTGGAGGGTTCAATCGTTTTTTTTCCTCTCTCCCTTGGCCGATATCCACCAAGGGCTCTTATACAATTGTATGAGGGTCGGTCGTACGTGGATCGACGTGACGGGCATGTCAGACAGTGTCTCGGTACGAACCCTGACCTGGCGTGTGGGGATGGTGCCGTCCCGGGTTTACTGAGATGAGGCGTGTTGGCCGATACCATGGGGTACATATTCTGACTCGGTGTATGACATGTCGTGACGTGTGACACCTTTGGTACGGATTCTGCTATAACGTGTCACATCAGCTGTGACATGTCTTGCCTATAATGTGCCTTATCACACGCTACTAGTATGGTGTGCACGAGCGGCCCTTCCATGTTTCCGACGATGATCTTTCCTTTTCTCGTTCATGTATCTCCACCACGGTAACGAGAGTCCATATTCCACCAAATATGATGATGAATGTCTAGCAAACTTACGCCAACTCTCTCAAACAAATTGTGAGAACTCCCATCTTACCACGCTCTCATCCGAGTCTCTGTATTTTGTTGATTTGTTTGAGGATGAAGTGGTGAAGGGAAAGACTGGTCACTCTTCTTAACGGTGATTAATGGACTTTTATTTTTCATATTTAAATCAGCTTATAATTCTTTTCACCTTTCAACATTGGATATTATCTTATTCTATATATATATACATATATACATATATACATATAGTACTATTTTGTTTGATAATTTCAATTGGCTTAATGATTAGCGAATCATATGAAATCCATTTCGGCCTTAGGATAATAATCATGGATGTGATTTTAACATCTTAGATATATTTATTATATGGAGTGAATAATTAAAGAAAAAGATCGGAGCGATGCACAAATGGACCGAAGCCTAACACAGTCTGTAATGGGCCGAAAGACTGGGCTCGATCTCAAAGGGCAGCCCAACTCCACATAGGCAACGGCGAAATCTATTCCGCGCAATCCCTCCGCTTCCCTCTCTATCTTCTTATCCGACCATACGACTCCGCCCATCGTTACTCGCCTCCAAACAAGCATAGCGCCGCAGAGCTCGACTTCATCCTCCCATGGCGGGTCTCCTCTCATCCTCCTTCACCGCCCTCCCCGCTCCCAGAGGTCGAACTCTATCCTATTGCCCCGCTCCTCTCCCTCCAATCTCATTTCCTGGTAAGCCCACTTCGCATTCCAACCTCGAGTCGTGAATCACGGTATTCTTACTTGCTTTCCCTCGCAGCCCGGGTTGTCCACCGGAGAAACCTCAGCGCTGGTGCCAGAATTAGTATCAGGCACCGGCCGCGCCACCTCCTGGTGTCCGGTGCCGCTGCCGCCACCACTGAGCTCTCCTCCGCCGATGAGGTAGGTGCTTCTCGCTTCCCCCATGGTGTTAATCCCAAATGCTGGAAAGGTGTTTGCGTATTTGTTGTTGAGATTTGATAGGGAAAGAAGTTGATGAGCAGCGAGAGCCAGCGGCCGGTCTTCCCGTTCTCGGCCATCGTGGGGCAGGACGAGATGAAGCTGTGCCTTCTTCTGAATGTCATCGACCCCAAGATCGGCGGCGTCATGATCATGGGCGACCGGGGCACCGGCAAGTCTACCGTCGTCCGCTCCCTCGTCGACCTCCTTCCCGAGATCAAGGTGGTCGTGGGCGACCCTTTTAACTCCGACCCCGAGGACCCCGAGTCGATGAGCATGGACGTCCGCGACCGCGCCGCCCGTGGCGAGCCCCTCCCGGTGGCCGCCACCAGGATCACCATGGTCGATCTCCCGCTCGGCGCCACCGAGGACCGGGTCTGCGGCACCATCGACATTGAGAAGGCACTCACCGAGGGCGTCAAGGCCTTCGAGCCCGGCCTGCTCGCCAAGGCCAACAGGGGCATTCTCTACGTCGACGAGGTCAATCTCTTGGACGACCACCTGGTGGACGTGCTCCTGGACTCCGCTGCCTCCGGGTGGAACACCGTGGAGAGGGAGGGCATCTCCATCTCCCACCCCGCTCGGTTCATCCTTATCGGTTCCGGGAACCCCGAGGAAGGTGAGCTCCGGCCACAGCTCCTGGACAGGTTCGGAATGCACGCTCAGGTGGGGACGGTGAGGGATGCCGAGCTGCGGGTCAAGATTGTGGAGGAGAGAGCTGGGTTTGATAAAGACCCCAAGGGGTTCAGGGAAACTTACCGAGCAGAGCAGGAGAAGCTCCAGCAACAGATTGCATCGGCACGGAGCTCGCTTGCATCGGTTCAGATCGATCACGATCTTCGTGTGAAGATCTCTAAAGTTTGTGCAGAGCTGAATGTGGATGGGCTGAGAGGGGATATTGTCTCCAATAGGGCTGCCAAGGCCTTGGCTGCATTGAAAGGGAGGGACAAAGTGACTGCTGAAGACATAGCTACTGTCATTCCGAACTGTTTGAGACACCGGCTCAGGAAGGATCCTTTGGAGTCGATAGACTCTGGTTTGCTCGTCATCGAGAAGTTCTACGAGGTCTTTAGCTGAGCATTCACTCTAAGAGGTAAATTGCAAGGTCCCAGAAAATTATATGGCTGTTCTTTTGGATCATTCTGGCATAACCTTTTATAGACCTTATTTTGTCCTCAATGTTCTAATTTTTATATGCAATTATATGTTATTCAGAATGCCATGGCTTGAAAGTACACATGAATTCAGTCTGTAGGATTCTCTTACTTTTCATTAGTGATTTTGAATGATCAACAAGAGACAACTATGCCATAGTGCAACTTTGGCATTTTAGTTTTGCTATTATCAGAAGAGAAGCTAGGATGTAGTGATGTCTGTTGGTAATAGGTTTGTTTGTAACTTAAAAATGACTGCTAGATGTACTGTATGAGTCTCAGCAGTGGTAAATTGATAATAGGAATATTTAAGACTTCCTACATGTAGAGGGCAAGTATTTGAAGAGGTAGAATCCAAATAATTATCAACAACTTTGATTGGTGCCAGAAAAAGGAAAAAAAAAACAAATGAACGTTGATTAATAATTTTCTCACCCAATTTCATCAAAAGGGGGTGACTTTTGGCACCATGGTAAAATTGAACATGGTGTCATGTGTCAGCCATTTAGTTTGACCCCAGTTTACCCATTTGAAAGTGGTACAGAGCCCAGAAGTTATATACACAAGTGTAACATATGAACAGGATGACATTGGACAAATCGATGAGCATTTATTTGCAATAAGAAAAAGTATCTGCTCACAACCCTATGTCAAAATGACAAGTATGAACATGCATTAGACATATATTAGAGATATCTAGATTATTCTTGCATTCTGATTCAGCTACAGCACAGTGACACTTTAGGGCTGAAACACTGAAAGGGAGATGAGTTTGAGTAATGTGATAATTTGAGAAGCTTATATCTCTAGTCTATTGTACAAATCGATACACATTTGTTTGTAATAAGAAAAAGTATCTAATTCACAATCCTATGTCAAAATGACAAGTATGAACAAGCATTAGACAACTATTAGAGATATCTAGATTACTCTTACATTCTGATTCAGCTAGAGCACAGTGATTCTTTAGTGGTGAAACACTGAGAATCACTCTGAGTATCGTGATAATTTGAGAAGCTTATATCTTAGTCTCTTCTAATCTCAATACATTCATGTGAAAGATATTTTAGTGTGTAAAATTTTTGTTTTGATCTTTTCCTTCTGGAGCTATCAATATAAATAGATTTTTAAGTGATTGATGATGCAGAAATCCTCAAGGACTTGAGGTAACGGTGGTAATCGAGATAATTGATTGGCAGCGGGGCCTGATCTAACTAGCTGGAAGCAACAATCTTTATCGTAGGTGAATCAGAATTGTAACCGAGGATACTACAGACACCTGGCATCATGACATGCAGATTTTAGGTGGATTCTTTTCTTCAAGAAAATTGTATCAAGGTGTCATGGCCTAATAAATAGATACTATGACTAGGAGGACACTACAGACAGTTGCCATCGTGACATGCAATTTCCTCTTTTATTTGATGTTAACATTACTTGGTAGATTCATACTTCATATGCAAGTCATTTTTGACATGAGTGGGTGCAAGTTGGGGCTCAACTTCACATAGATCAGTCCAGCTCATAATAATGCATTGAGTGCTGGGTCTGACAAAAATATGGCTTAGCTTAGTTCAACAACTATTTTTCTTTGTAGAACTCATGGTGAAGACGGACTCCTAAAATGATTTGCAGCTTAGTTTCTAATTCCAAGGGAATGTTCTAGATTAGTCTGCTTCTACTATTTTGCAAACCAGATAATAAAATCAAATTCTAACAGTGTGTAGAAAAAGATCATGATTGCATGGTTATCAATTTTTCTCCATCATTGTAGACTAGAGATTTAGGTCACCATTCCTTATCAGACCGAGAAGTTTCAAGTCAATGGTAAGTGTTGTCAGAGAGTTGGGGAGATTTTATATTTTTTGCACTTTCATGGAGAAGGAAAAGTCAAAAGACATATTGATATGAAACCCAAGACTAGACATCAATGTCTATCACATTTGGAGAAAGATATTACCATATCATATACTTTTGTACGCCTGGAGAAGTATACTTCTAAGCTCTGTTGATCTGATTGAAACACATGATCTGTTAGAAAACTGTTTGGGAAGTTGGTGTTCAGAAAATTATAAAATGTTCATCATCGATCAATCTTTTCTCTTCCATTCTCACATGTACTAAATCTTGAGAATTATGTCATATCCTCAATGTACATATATATATATATATAGTCTTAATATTGAGTGGTCTAGTCCTATATCTGAATTCTTTCTAAATACAAATTCCTAATTATCTAAAGAAAGTTCATAATTAAACTCCATGCTATGATTCTTAAACTAATTCCTTCCTAAAGTTCAATTTAATATACTTTATGTTGCAGGTTATCTTGCAGAGCATCAAGATTCACAAAGATAAAAGGAAATATGTAACCCTTAAAATGCTGGTATTGCAAATGTATATCCCTTGCAGTTTTGTATTTGTTCTTGTGTCAGTCACAATGTCTTCTTTGCATCTATTCCCATCCATGTTGTTTTTATGAAGAATTGTCAATTTACAATGCTTAAATTGTATGTTTGACATGAGTTTTAGATATGGCTGAGGATATCATAGTTTAGTCCTGCACTGTTCTATCGATATCTTATTATTATTATTATTATTATTATTATTATTATTTACTGTTAGCATTTATCCTTCCAAACTTTTATGTTATAGTGAATATATTGAGAGTCAAATATGTCGTCTTTCTTTTGTTAATGGTTTTTAAGACATTTTATGGTGAGATGGAGTGTTGGACACAAGCCTAGACACTCCATATATCCTCCATCTTGACATATCATCGACATTATAGATCAAGATGTGCCAGGACACCTGTGTGAGGTTGAGTTCATATATTCAGATCCTTGCCTGTATCAGTTTATATCCCTTTGTCTCAAAAGAAGCTAATCATCATCATTTTTCACAAACTTACCGTGATAAGATTAAGAGTATAAAAATGCTAGGATACCATGATAAGATAATAGTTAGACGGTCACTAGTCCCAAAACTTTAGCTATTAGGAAGGATCTCAATACATTTTTAGAACTCTCAACGTACACAATGTGAAATAAAGCCATATGTCTAGATTGGATATCTTAGATATGATTTGTCATATGAGAAAGCTGACTTATGGTATTGATGCGTGGCTTTGGACTTACGACTAATACATGACATGATGCATCGTAATTTTTTCGAACCAATCATATCATGTTACTACTATGTATGTTTGCATGTCCACATATCAAAACAAAATTTAATTTGGTTAGACATAATAACAAAAATTGCAAAAAGAAAAACAAAAAATTATAACTAAATACGAAATGTTAAATGAGACAGGAAATAACAATGTTGGATTGGTAAATAAAAGGAGTTTAAATCCTTAACTTTATCGAGACACTTTTCATATTGTCAAATCAGAAACAAGGAACTATTTTAGGTACCTTTGTCATTCATATTTTCTGACACTGTAGAAGTACTAAAGAGCCTTAGTTCAGCAGGCCTTGTGGCATTCTATATCTAAAGAGCAATTTTTTTTTCCCCTATAATAGAAATTCTTATATTTAGCAGTAGACCTAATAGATTATGCTCATGTACTATTTATATCTAGCTGCTTATAGGTATTTTAAACTGCAACACTTTGAAAAAATGACAATTCTGGTATGTTGCTCAACAAAATTGTGGATATCCTTGTGACTAGTTGTAGAAGCACTAAACATTTAGAAAATATTAAAAATATACACAAAATTACAACTAAAAACTGAAATTTATTGTATTGAATTCAAAATGAATTAAAAAAAGGTAAGGAGCAATTAAGAAGGTCTCAAATGATAATTATCCAATAATTGACAATCAAAATAAATTAATACACACAAAATTATGCCGCAAAAGATAAAAAAAATTATTATCCAAGAGACAGGTGATACCTTAAATTCTTGTATGGTTTGTAGAGTATTACGCATTCCTTGATTTATAATTATTGTTTATGTCATAAGACAAGTTTATTATCTGTACAACTTTTATCAAAGAAAAGAGTATGACAGAAATATTTTGAGTATCAGAGACATCATTTGATGAATATAACTTAGTTTTGAAGTTTACTAATTTCTCAAGCTGAAGAAGAAATTATCATTTGGAATTGTATGAAAATATTTGTATTAATCTTATAAGAAGTTTATAAAGGACTTGAACTAGAACTATGACCCAATTGATTAAAGGTTTTATAAAATCAATAGAGCCTAGTTGTTCCTATAACTAGGAATTCACCACGATCTATATGTATATTATCACTAGATGAGTTTCATTAAAATATAAGGGAAAACAATGTGTATTTCAAAATTATTATCAGTCTAACAAAAACTTATGATCTTTATGGGGCAAAACATATGTGCATCAAAAAATTATTATCAATCTAATTGTAATTATTATCAAAAAATATATGATTTGATGTAAATCTTGAATAAGCAGAAACTGAATAGGAATGCATCTTTCTAAAAACACTATAACACATGTTCCTAATCATCATAATATATTTTACAAAAGATAAAGATCACACTAAACGATGTATTACACATATAAAATATGCAAATAGAACTAAATTTGATTGGGCATACAATGCAAAGTTGTAATAATCAGATCACACAGAAGATATAATTAAAATTACAAAACTTTGGTGGTCAAATGATTACATATATTCCTAATCGCCATACTATGGAAAAAGATCACATTAAACAATGCAAAACATATATAAAATATGTTAATAAAACTAAATTTGATTAGTCATGTAACGTAAAGTTGCAATAATCAGAATACACAGGATATAATTAAAATTACATAAATTTGGTGCTCAATTCAATCATAGCTCTAATTTCAACTTTCTAGAAACTGATAAGAAGTATTAACTAATCTGAGTATATTTGCCTAAAAAGTACAATAAACCTTATCACAAAATACAGTCAACATAATAAAATTAACTCAAAAAATATTATGGTCCCGGCGGGGCTCGAACCCGCGACCTTCGGCTCATAAGACCAACGCTCTAACCAACTGAGCTACGGGACCATATGTTTATGTTTGTTAATAAAACTTGATGAACAAATACTTAACTTAGGGTAATAATTTCGAAAACAATTTAATATTTCACATTAATAAAATCCAGCATCCAATATTTTGATTCTCTATAATACATAAAATTGTCAAACCTATATTGACTTGTATATTGGATAATTTCTCGAGTAGAATTTTTCAAAAAATTAAGCGTCTAACAGGAAAACTAATTGATAAATATCCTCTTGCTTATTCAAATAATGTATGGTGTAAATGTTGCTTAAATATTTATTTTTCAACTTAGTTGCATCACTGCATCATATGTAGGAATGAGACAGAGAATAACCTGCTGAAAATATTATATAAATATTTATTTTTCAACTCATACATTGTGAAAAAAATTTATCACCATTCTATGAAGGATATAATTAATTACATTAGAAGAAGAAGAAAATATATTTACATTGAGTACGATATATAAATTTGTTTATGGACTAATTTTATATCCATTAATGGATATAATATATCTTGTCTAGGCATCCAAAACTAACATAGGCCATGTTATCAATTTAGTTAACGTCCCAATATGAGAATTACTGGTCAATAGTTGATTGGTGCCACATGTTAGTTTTGGATGACTAGACAAGATATATTATATCCATCAGCAATTCTCATATTGGGACGTTAACTAGATCGATAACATGCTTTATAAGAGGGAACATTATCGGAGTATCTTTCGCTAAGCAAAAGGCAGGTGTATCTAGAATTTCAAGTAAGGAGATAAAGAAAAGGATGAGTTACTTTTTTTTCTTTTGTAACTTTAGATATACTTGTATTTAATTATTAAAAAACAACAATCTAGACATAAGGAATAACAAAAATATATTGATAAGTTTACTAATCAGGTTGATCTATCTTGCTTTTATCCGGCAACTAGTAAATGTTCAAGTCAAGAAGATATTTAAAGAACCTTCAGATCTAAACGGAAGACTTTCGATTAAAGCGAAACATATCAGATGCAAAAAATCATTGGGTAAACTTTTTGAGTAGGAACTACTAAAGGAATTAAGAGTTTGATAAGGAAATATAATTAATAAATTGTACTCTTGATTATTCAGATAAAGCATGCTGTAAAAATATGTAATAAATTCTATTTTAATTCTTAAATAATAAAACCCATGATAGTGTCAGATGGTAGTGAGATAGAAAATGTCATATTCAAATAAAGCATGCTGTAAAAATATCTAATATATTCTATTTTAATTTTTAACTAATAAAATGCATGGTAATGTCAGCTAGGAGTGAGATGGACCATTTTCCTAATTATATAAAAATGACAAGATAGTGTCAGATAAATATCTTATTTTCTTTGTAACAAATAGATGAATAGTGAAATTTTTAATTATTATTTCCATGAAGGACATAATATCTATTCATATCATTTACATTAAGTTCGATATACAATTTTGTTTATGAACTAATGGTGTAACCTATCTAGTTATCCGAAACTATCATGGAGCAACTATTCACTACTGACTAGCAATTCTTATCTCAGGAAGTTAACAAGATTAATAAGATGGTCCGTAGGAGGGGCATTTCATGAGTGTCTTGTCGTCCAAAAAAAAAGGAAAAATGTATTTAAAATTACAATTAAGGAGCTCAAAAGATAAAGAGTTGCTAAATAACTTGATTTTTTTTTTTTGTTTGGCTGAAGCTTTGCATATTAGACGTATTTGACTAATAAACAACAACAAACAAGATATAAGGAAAACACCCATATGTTGGTTAGTTTACTTAATAGATTTGTCTATTCATATTATTTACATTAAGTTCGATATACAAATTTGTCTGTGAACTCATTTATATCCATTAATCAGACCAACCAAAGGACCAATCTAACTACTGATTAGCAATCGTTATCTTAGGGAGTTAACATGATTAATAACATGCTTTGTAGGAGCGACATTACAGGAGTACCTTACCCTAAAAAAAGGACAAATGCATTTAAAATTCCAATTAAGGAGATCAAAAGATAAAGAGTTGCTAAAGATCTTGATTTTTATTGGCAACTTTACACATTTGTTTCCTTAAAAACCAACAAACTAGACACAAGGAAACCAACCATAGATTGATTAGTTTCCTTAAGCTATTAAACATCTTGATATATTTTTTCTTTTCTTGCAACTTTAGAAATTATCTGTGCTTAATTATTAAATAAAACAACAAAGTAGATACAAGGAACACAACCATAGATTGATGAGTATACTTATCAGCAATCAGTAAACGTTCGAGAATAATGTTCGAACGAAACAAAACCTATAGAATCGTAGCAGAGCCCATTAGATTCCAAACTAGGAAGTATCACAAAATGAAGAAACAGAAAGGAACCAGACCTTGACGCGGAGCTTAAATTTAGGGCCTCGATGACGGTGCTACTACCCCCGACCGCCTCATCGGTCTTCCACCCTCCCCTAAGTTCCTAGTTCCTCTCTTTCGATCGACGGGTGGACGACGACGCCGAGGGCTGGCGGCGATGGATAGGCAGCGGCGGACGGAGGATCAGGAGGAGGAGGAGGAGAGCGAGGGAGAAAGGGAGGGAAGGGAAGAGGTAATTGGAATGGATGGACGAGGGAACGTGTGACGTGGGTAGGTCGTGTCGCTTTATATCTATCGAGGATTAGGTTATAGAACTCTACTCTATACGTATTACGTATTTATACATTAAATATACGTATTTATACTCTTTTTTGTGTATACCTATTTATACTCTCTAAATCGTGTCTATTTATATTTATACGGATACATTAGACATATTTATACTGTCTGTGACATCATTTTTTTTATCTCAAAAGAAAATTTAGGATTCGAAATTCCATCTAATATACATACATCATACATACATACATACATACATACATACATACATACATACATATATATATATATATATA
>LVTN01000519.1:88155-105530 GCA_001649415.1 Musa itinerans | reverse complement strand
ATATATATATATATATCGAGGCAACGTCGCATCGCCTCGGCGACGTTGTCTTTTCCTTCTCCTATGCGGGGCGACGTCGCCTCGTTTTTATATATGTATATATAAATTTTTTTTATAAAAGGTGATGTCGCCGAAAAAGGTGACGCGACGGCGCTATATATATATATTTATATATATATATAAGGCGATGCGATCGTCTGGTAACGGGCGGTCCGTGTATCGGTCAGCTGACGGAACGATACATATCGCCCGTACCGAGTGGTATTATTCGAAACTGCATACCTTATATATATATATATACCGAGTGGTACTTTAGAGCATACTGCTCGGTATACTCGTACCATACTGTACTGAGCTGAGCTTGATACTCCAGTACGATACGAAATTGCGAACCTTGACTTCTAATCAGAAATTATAGATTTATGTAGGGAGATTAGACAGATATAAAATTATGTAGTTCCAAACATTCAATACATATATGGATATAAGTCAGATGTATACAACAACAACAAAGTTGTAAGTCCCAAATATTTGGGGTCGGTTACATGGATCTTTTGTTGCCATTGAGATTTGTAAAAAACTGTATGTTTAGTTAAGTTTAGAGTTACTTAAATATTTGTTTATAGTTTCTATTAGGGTCTTTTTAGATCTTCTATCTCTTCTTGTACCACAAACATTAATCATTTCATCCCTTCTAACTATTGTATCCATAGGCCTCCTAGGCACATATCCATACAATCTTAAACAATTCTATCTCATCTTTTCCTCTGTCGAAGCGATATAGTAGTTCACGAATAAATATATTTTTCCTATCTTTCCTATTAACTCCACACGTTCATCTTAGCATTCTATGAAACAAATATATGGATAATATAAATTTGGCCAAGTCTAAATTAACTATAGAGGTGAAGACTATATATATATTGATATATAGCTAGCAAAAATTATGACCCTAGGTCAAAATTACCAGCCTTAGTTGTTATAATAGAAAACTTTAATTAAATTAACATATGTTTGTTTGTATATAAGAAAAAAAAGAAAAAGTGTATGTATATAGATTCATAGAAAAATCATTAAATAACATTTGTCTTTATATAATTAAATTTAACACTTTGAGATGCATATAGATTTCAGATTTTTGGGTACAAATAGAATAAATTCATATCTAAGGCAAAAAGGTTGGATATAAATATGGATATATGACAAGTCAAACATTTAGGTAACCATATCCTACTCAATTCAAATACAAAATCAGATTTAGATAGATATTATCTTACCCCACTTCTAACCTTAGGTTCAAGCTAATATACAATTTGCTTTATTGGGAAGAATGTTTGCTTTTTTAGTTGAGGATTAAAAAAAAGGTAGATAAAGGACAATTAATTATGGTAGAGCTAGGTTAAATGAAGTAGGTGTTTGTTATTTAGGAAAGGGAAGGATGGAAGGACAATTGAGATTATTTATGAGAACTCAAATAGCATTGGCTGATATGAGTCAATTAAGAAGGGGGGAGAAATACTTGAAAACTCAAAAGGAGGATGCAAGGGTCTTTGGTTTTCTTCTAATAGTACTTAGTGATACTTATCTGACAACTTATTGTTCACTGGCTCATAATATTTGGCTTTGTAATCTTTATGTTATGGTGATATAGTTGAAACTTGAAACAAAGTTTTTTTACATCATTACTAGTACATGTAATAGTATTTACCAGATTAGTATTCACTGACTAGTATAGTCTGAGTCACAGTACTCCGTTCCAAGGAACACCGTTTTGGGTACTAGATTAGTATCAATCTTAGGTTGAACATGTATGTATTGACCTATCACGGACTTAGCTGGTTTTACCTAAATTGTGCGGCACTCTTGCTTATCTGTTTGTAAATGGTCAGCTTCCTTGAAACCTTTTATGGTCCCTTAAGGATATGCAAAATAGAAGACGGGCAGAGGAAGTGTTTAACTCGGGATCCTGTTGGAGCAACTTTCCTCTTCGCATCCTTCCTCCTGAAAGTTTCGGAGACCACCATCCCCTTGGACTACGCATTGTTGAACAAACTGTACACTGTTCCGTAATCGTTAACACACTTGCTAGAATGTGACTCTTCGCTAATACAGCCTCTGCCGTGCGCCTCAAGGCCTAGTAACATGCTAAATCTACTGCACACTTTAGCCTCTTACAGAGGTATCCTTCTTATACCGAAGAGAAAGTTTTTATACTCCATAGTGTCGAGTTTCAGTTGCCTTGGGATGGCCATGGACAATCCATCGTCTGCATACAAGCCCTTGCATGAGTATCGAATTCTTCGAGTTAGCAATTCCCCTCACCTTTGTGAGCTTTGCACAACTCTTTCAGTCATTGAGCAACCCATCCCTCCTTGCACGGTCTCATCCGTTGCCAAGCGCCCCTACTTGCCTTGAACATTGTCAAATTTGGTTACCAACGTTGAGTCGAGCCATAGCTCGAACTCAGCCATCCCAACCTTTATGTGCTATGCATTCTTTCCAGCTTGCTTGTCCTCGTGGTGCCTCTTGCATAAAGGGTTAACCATTCCTTTGAATGTTAATCTCGGATTCTTGCTCCTCTGAGTGACTCCTTTCCCTACGTCTCTATGCCTGTTTCCCTTAAACGGTCACGCGTGCTAGTTGCCATCAATGCAGTCCCGCTAGGTCCCCTACGTTTGCATGTCAAGTGTTTCTAGGTATTGTTGTCCCGCTCTAATACCATATGTCATAGATTTAGCTATTTTTACCTAAGTTGTGCAGCACGCTTGTGTGTTTGTCTGCAAAGGGTTAACCTCCTTAAAATCTCTTATGATCCCTTAAGGACTTGCAAAAGAGAAGACGGGTTAGAGGAAGTGTTTAATTCGGGATCCCACAAGTAGACATTTTAGCAAACACTTGATAAACAATACAAATTAGAAACATGGACTTCGCAAGCTCTGAACGGTCGTGTGACAAAGGGTCCAAAGTGGTCCGTCGCGGTCAAAAATCCCTACAAGTGCTCACACGACATTGTTGCAGAATAAGGTAGCGAACCAACCCTAGATAATATCCCAAAGGCCCATCCAGTCATGTGTCACCTGGGTAGCTCCAAGGTGTTGTACTGGCTGATACTCCACACTACTCTGTGGAGCTAAAAAACTCTCAAAATCGTTGTTTGGATGACTTATTTTTGGACAATTTTGTCTCTACATGATGATTACACACAATCTGTGCTTACAGGACTAAAACAACCATGAAAACTAACTAAAATGGGGCTGTCAAGCCTATTGCAAACCCTATATATGCTTTGCAAAGCATGAACAAAATCGAGAGATAGAGACACATACAAACATTACATCGAACACATCGTGTACAGATTTGTCTGTGACAGATCGGTACTAGTGTCTCAACACATGGGACATCGGTATGTATTGATGATTCAAAGAGGATGAAGAAGAAGAGGAATAGATGACTATAGAGGAAGACGGCTATGGAGGAAGAGGAGGAAGAAGAAGGCGCAAGAAGGAAGAGGAGGAAGAGTAGAAGAGGAGGAAGCATACCTGCAGTCAACAACACACAGTGGGTGACGGGGAGGTAGGTGGCAGTGATTGTGCACTTCTTGCATGTGGAGAAGAGGACTTGACTTGCATTTGTGAGGCCTAATTGAATGTTTAACTTTTTTTGTTTTAATGGGTTGGACTAGACTGCTCAAAACAAGGGTAGTTTGCAACAAGGTCTTCGATTTCAAATAATACCGCCCGTGGACCGGTACATGGATCGCTCGTTACCGGGCGGTATTTTATATATATATATATATATATACTGAGCAGTATACTATCGGTATACAATACCGTACCATTCCGAGAGAATCTTAAAACTCCGGTACGGTACGATATTTCAATCCTTGGTCTACGTATTGATTTATGCCCGGACTGATATGTATCGCCCATGTTATACCAGTCTAAACGAAACATCATTCCATGCTTCATACTATTAGTTATTTAATACATTCGATACACCAGTATATCATTACAACAGTATTTCATACTGTCAGTACCACTAGTATGCTGCAATATTTGAATTTATATAACTTGGAGAGTGAGCCAACCAACCATTGTGGATATTTTGCTTTTTTGTTTATGCTAGGTTTCTACTTCTATTTCCACCACCATCATCTTATTAATTTTTTTGCTGATTATTGAAGATGATATTTTGAGCTATTGTGCAAAAAATTTAAATACTTGATTTTGTGGTCTTTGTTGATGGGACATTCCAATGGTTAGTCCATTGTTACATAAGTAATAGGTTTTTGGTTTCACGCGTCTTGTACGCTATTCAATGTAATAGAATTTTTTTCCTTTTCTTTAAAAATACTTGATTTAGTGCTGTCTTTCCATTGTCTTTCAAAGGTTCATTTTATGACATAGGTTTCACTTATTTCATCAATTCCAATTTAGCAGTAATTTATTTAGAGAAGCAATATAACATATAGATGGCATATTTTATGTTTAATTATGAACTGTCATGTTGTGACAATTAGCTGTTTTGTTGTGTATATTTTTGTTATAAGCTGTTGCTAACATGCTTGTTATTAGATTTCTGACATTGAGAGCTTGGTGGTGACACCAATATCTAAGGCTTCTGCAAGACAAAGGGCAGGGCGAGCTGGAAGAATACAACCAGGGAAGTGCTTTAGGTTATACCGAAAGACCTCTTTTGGAGTTCCTATAATTTACTACTGAATTTCTGTCTGAGATGCAGTTAAAATAATATAGTATAATGCATTTGTTATCGCTTTTTTTTAGTGTTTAATGTGTCATAGAGGTTAGTATATCTGCAAAGTGAAAACTTGCACCTCTCTGTCTTTAAGGATGGGATGGTGTTGGGGATCTTTGCATAGCGCTTCTTTCATATGACTTGTTTATGTTACTCACCGTGGTCTTTTATGTCTCCATTTATCCATCCTATAATTGCCAATAATCTGATATAAATAGTAGCCATCACATTGAGAGCCATTAATAAACTATTGTGAAGTGATATAAAAAATTTTCTCCTATGGAATTGAGCTGCATCAGCATGGAAAATTGTTTGCTGCTTCAAGCTTAATTCTGCCATGTTACTTAGTATTGCACATGTAATTTCATTTGCAAATTTTTTTCTGTATCGGACCTTCAGGAGCAAATGATTTTAAGTTCTATGCTTCTTGTGCATCTATTGATGGTGAATTTGCTTTGCTGTTGCAAAGAATGATCTTGTTCAAATTTGTCATATGCAAGAATAAATGGATGTTCTTTGCACATGATGCCGTAATGTAGTTGTAGTTGTGCCTACACTAAAGATAAAAGTTTCTTATGAGTGCTTGTGCAACAGACATGATGATTAATCATCCCTCCCCCTTCCAGCAAGCCAAAAAGGAAAGAAAGTCGTACATCCTTTTGCGCTGGACTGCCGGTGGAGTGTACATTCTTTTCACCTCTGGCTAGATTATCTTTTTCCTATCGTCTCTCCATTTGTGCCTCTCTACAAAGCAGTCTTAATTTCGCAGCAGTGTAGTGGCTAGGGAAATACCTTTGGCATTCGAAGCCAAAAAAAAAGAAAAAGATGGGGTTAAATTTGTATGTCTAATACCTACCAAGCTATCTTCTGCTTTGATTGGTTGTTTTTTATTTTTGATACTAATCTCACACTATCGCCCTAATGTGTGGTGGCAGCCATAAAAACTCTAGCCTTTCACTGTTTGTTGACTTTGTTCTCATCATTTCACAGGTTATATACAGAAGAGTACTTTTTGAAGGAAATGCCCACAGAAGGAATTCCAGAAATTCAACGATCAAACCTTGTCTCGTGTGTGATACAAGTATGTAAGTTATTGGGATTTCTAATTCTTTTATTTCTTTTGGTTTTCCTTATTTTTTTGTATAATATTGCCTGTTAGCCCCTGTTATCTTTAGGGTTTTTGTATTAGTGCTACTTATTTTACTTGTCCATGCCTCCGTGGTATGATCGAGTACTCAAGTCAACCATTTAGAGAAAGAATTTATACACCCTTGGACTATGTAACAGGAGTCTTTTTTAATGTTCTTCTTTAATTGTCATTCTATATTTGTGTATGGTCTTTATTTTGTAAATACAAAGTTGCAGGAAAGAGCTGGTATCTCTTATAATAATAGAAAGGTTGCATAACTCATTAAAGACTGTATTATTGCCCATGGTTCTGTGATTTAGCCAATCTTTCATGGCTTGGGAGATAGGTTTGCTTATTCATAAAGAAACAAATAAAAACAGAAAAAAGGATGACTCTGAATTCTATTCGATGATGAAATAAATGAAAAAGAAAAGAGTTTGTTCGACTAACCCCAGCAAGATCTACATTTTAAATTACATACATGTGATCTATAATTTGGATGCAAATGATAATCAATTTACCATAAGACTTTCGTTTTAATGGTTAATTATAATACAAATATAAATAACAAATATAAAATACACGTATGCCAAATTGTAATCTATGTCAGTAAAATTAATTTGAATCATATAAATTTAGAACTACATAAGTCTTAAAATATAAAAGATGTCTCTTCGAAACCTTGAAATAAAAACGTAATTGTAGAGAAATTTTGTACTATTAAAGGTTTAATCATCATTATATGAACATTTTGGATTATTGCTAATATTTATGGTTAAATATAATCAGGAATATGCATTGTGGTTTGGGGTCCTAGGGATTGAAATGCAACATTGAAGGGTCTGAGCAATTAAATATTTAGATATAGTAGATTTTAGGGACTAAAATGGACAACCTAGTGTGTGAGTTTCTCGTCAACGTAGAATGAACTCTGGGAGGGTCGTTATGCACATTTTTACCTTGATAAGCAAAGAGACTTTTGAAATATCTCCCTCGGGATTCTAAAGTGCGATGTAGAACAGAGTAGGAAAATAGAGAGAGAGAGGAAGAGAAAGAAAGAGATGTGTGGGATAAGAGAGGAGAGTAAGAGACCTGAGAAGATGCAATTCTTTTTATTCAAATATGAAGTAAGTTATCAATTGACAAGCTCAACTATTTATAGTGGTTTAGGAGCCTTAGAATAATTAATAAAAGCATTGATTCCTAGGAGTAATCTCTTAGAGAGTTAGTATGCCTTTTAGAAATCCAAAATATGACTTCTAGGATACCTAAATAGTAAATGAGCGCTCTTAATACAAGAGTGCACTTAATACAAAAAGAGTCCCTCGATGGTGTTTAAGACTACATTGGATATGTTGCCAATATTTGGTAGTGGATCCTGCCAGTTTCATTTTTGCAAATCGTACACGTTCGACATCAATCATTCCATACCACTTAAAGTAGTCTTTTATGCTATCTAACCAGTCAACAAACATATCTGGGTCAAACCTACCATCAAAGTTCGACGCATCCACTTTGACTCTTCTAGCCATTTCCCTCATATTGTTAGCAAACCAAACTTGTTTGCCATTACTCGATTTTGTGAATTTCTAGTAGGTTCTAGGAATTCATTGTTAAGGTCAAAGGCTTGGTCATTAGGAATTGTTGGAGCATGATTGCGAACAAGTGCCCTATAGGTAGACCTAGGATTTGTTTGAATTGGGGCTTGGGGAGTAGGTAAAATTCTTTGATTTGAAGCTATGAATTGTGAAGAATGGAAAGTTTTCTAACCGACTCATTAATCTCCTCATTCATGGGTCATTTTTTAAGGTGTTGGAGAGTTCTTAGGACTTGGGTCATTTTGTCACATAACTGGTTCAACATCGTGTCATGATATGCTAGCTTAGTCCTAAGGGTGTCTACCTCATTCTGTTGGTTTAGGGATTCATTAGGATTGATTTGGTTTCACCTCATCGAGTCATGATCTAATGCTATCGACATATTACCTTTTTGTAATGAGGTTGTTAATTGTTGCAATGCACAAGGTAGAAATGCAATATTTCAAATGGTACTCACTTTTTTTTTCTTACATTTTGTTTTGGTTTTTTTTAGACAACTTTCAAGGGTTCAAATTTTAGTGGTACTGTAGTTGGAGCTAAATGGGAGAGAGAGGGTGATAAATAGAAAAACAAAAGGAGAAAACGGGAGGAGAAGCGATGAAAATTATGATATAATAAAATATACGATTTTTTTTCTGACAGAAAAAATATTAGTAAAGTTTTCGAAAATTTACTCGGCACTGAGAGCTATGTGGTCCACCAATTCCGTAGGGACAGTTGCCCCATAGTCTAACTCCACATGCAAGGGGTTAATGTTGGAGGTGTAAGGATCTGTAAGTGACGTCACTATTGGTTGAAGGTGCTAGTTGGGTTCCAATGAGGTACAGGGCAGGTTTCTTGATGAGCTTTGATACCAAACCGATGTAGAACAAAGTAGGAAAGTAGAGAGAAAGAGAGAGGAAGAGATAGAAAGAGAAGTGTGAGATAAGAGAGGAGATTAAGAGACTAGAGAAGATGTAATTCTTTTTCATTCAAATATGAAGTAAGTTATCAATTGACAAGTTCCATTATTTGTAGGGGTTATGAGCCTTAGTATAATCAATGAAGACAATGATTCCCGAGAGTAGTCTCTTAGGGAACTAGTATGTCTCTTAGAAATCCAAAATATGATGTCTAGGATATCGAAATAGTAAATGAGTGCACTTAATATAAAAGGAGTCCCTAGAAATACGAAAAGACTTTCTCAAATTTCAACACAAATCTTAGAATTTCTAGACCAACTAATTGATAACTTTTTGTTGATTTCTTTACCTATAATAAACTTTTTTGAAATCCTTTGTATAGCTAGATGATTCTCCATTAAAGTGATACCTAATAATTGATAATTATGATATTATTTGTCTTTATTGTTGCTTTTTATATTGCACAGTGTTTCAGCCTATCTTCAAGATTCAAGAGCAATACCTAATATTAATAATTTCAATTTGCAGTTAAAGGCATTGGGTATAGATAATATATTGGGCTTTGATTGGCTAGCTTCTCCACCACCAGAGGCAATGGTGCGAGCTCTTGAAGTTTTATACTCTCTTGGAATTCTTGATGAAGATGCCAAACTCACGTCACCTATTGGTTATCAGGTGGCTGAGATTCCACTGGTATTGGCTTTAACTTCAATTGTTAATAACACAACTTTACAGATGCATTTTTTTAGTTAATTACTTTTTTCCTTAGTTATTTGTTGGATAATTGGGATTTTTAAGAAAGATTTTGGAACGTCATATCCATTTAGTGACAAACATGTCTTATGGTTTAGTTGTAGTGGGCAATGGTTTGTAAATGAAATAAAACTAACACCACCAAGCTGGGACTTGGTGTGGTTTGTGATCATTCTAGCAAGGAATTGAATCTTGGGTACCAATGTCGCACCGGCCCCGCGTAGACCACTGTGGCATACTTAGGTATGAGTAGCAAAAAACGGAACTAGTTAAAGTGCCATTAGTGACAAACATGTCTTATGGTTTAGTTGTAGTGGGCAATGGTTTGTAAATGAAATAAAACTAACACCACCAAGCTTTGTGGTCATGCTAGGAAGGAATTGAATCCTGGGTATCAACCTCACACCGGTACTGTGGAAACCAGTGTCGCATACTTAGGTATTAGTAGGAAAAAAAGGAACTAGTTAAAGTGCCATTAGACTTATATACAGAAATATGTTTTAATCATCCATAAGTGGTCAAACTGATATGGTTGGTATGCCCATCAACTTGAATGGGCACATGTTAGTTCTTGTTTTTGGTGCAAGTTTGTACTCAAGGTTCTCCTTTCAATTAATTAGTGAAAGCTTTGAGGAGTCAAAAGCTGTAGCTCTATGTCAACTAAATCGATTGGTAGTTAGATTATCAATTTGCCTTTAAGCAATAATAGATAATAAAGGACCTTCAATCTCATTACATTGAGAGCATAAGTTTATGGAAGTTCTCCCCTGTAGGGAAATAAATGATTGCATGACGTGGTGCAAGGTGGTTGGATGCAGAAGAGCATCATGATAACGAATTGGATCAGATCTGTCACCGTAACCAAAGCAAATTGTATTTGTCGGAGATGGTTACAATAGTTGGCAATGAGAAAATGACAAAAGCCATGATGCAGCTGAATCACATCCCACTTCCATTCTGTGACCGAATTAGACCATGAAGCATCTCATTTCGATAACGTGAACCATGATACCTGTGACCTATGTTTTGAAGGTCAAACGACCGACTCCCACTTGTTCCTCACACCACTTTTGTGACAAAGGTGGTCCTGAACCAGGTTGGCGCTGTAACACCTTTTAATGAGGTAGACAATGGAATTGGACATTAGCAAGATGATAGTTTCTCCAATACTTTGAGGTCTTCTAGTTTTGTATCTGTATCTTTAAACCTTTGCCACAAATAATATTCCAAGTTACCAAACACCAGTCCCATTAATGCTATTTATGTGCTATTGAAGTTACAGTAAGAAGGTTTAGAATTGGACTTTTTTAGTTGACCAGTTAGGGAGGAGGAAGATAGACGTGATAGAGAGGCATAAATTAACCAGGTTAACCTGTCATTTAAAGAGAGGAGATTTTTTTCAACTTGTTAATGTTGTGTCAAAGTGATGATATGGTACTTATGGAAAAGCAGTTCTTGCCAATAACCACGGCCACTGAATAGAAACATTAAACTGAAAGCCCAGACAAAATGAGCACCTAAGAAAAAGAGACCATATGCAGATAATGAAGAACCATAAGACTGAATTACCTGAGATGCCTGTGCCCATAAGAAATCTCGAAGCCACCCATTAATAGTAATGGAACTCTGCGCAAAGTTTCCTCCTGTAATATGAGTTACTACCCCTTGATCACTTATAGTACCCCAAACATCCGATTGCATTTTCCAACTAAAATGGAAAATAACTACGGAAATCGCATTGTACATCCAGAATAGACCTAAGAAGACATGATCCCAAGCAGATACTTGACATGTCCCCCCTCTTCTAGGTCCATCACAAGGAAAACGAAAACCAAGATTTGCTTTATCATGTATTAAACGAGAACTACGAGCAAATAGAACACCTTTCAGTAGTATCAATACAGTCACGTGGATCGTAAATGCATGAATATGATGGACTAAGAAGTCTGCGGTTCCTAATGGAATAGGTAACAAAGCTACTTTGCCGCCTACTGCTACCAACTCACCACCTCCCCAAGTTATTAGGTGGTAGATCTCTAACTTATGGAGTTGTTGTTTTTATTACACCTCGATTATCCCATGCTGATAGTGAGAGGATGTTTGTGACAGGATAGAGGGCTACATGGGTCTACTACCATTAGCTTAGGTCTAATCATTTTGGGTTTTATGATTTTTAGGTTCATCAAGTCAGTGATGAGTTAGTTTCTTGTCATGCTAGATTGTGATTATTGTTATCAAATGGCATGATGAGGGAGCCTAAGTAGCAAAAGGCTACTTATGTATGAAGCTGGAAGCACTTTATGGCACAAAATCACCATGCGACTCAGTCCTACATATTGCCTAATAGAAATGATTTTGGACATTTTGGATGCTGATGAGGATGTCAAGCCTCTCGAGCGGTGGAGATTGCTACACCCTCAACTAAGATGCTTATGAAGACAGAGACTAGATGGACCTACTCCCAATAACTCAACCTTAAGCATTTTAAATCACATAATTCTAGATTCATCAAATTAACAGGCCAATTTTCCCATTAGGGCAGATTGTGACAGTTTTGAGTAAGTTGGTTGACCTACATATTGCATAAATCAGGATAGGAGGGTCAAAGTGATGAACCTATCATTACTAGCACATAGAACAGCAGTCATCCAGACAGCAATGCAAGATGAATTTTACATTGATATTTTTCAGCATAATCCCATTTACAAACCCTTTCAATAATGGCATCTATTGATGGACTGAGAGGATGAGAAAAGGAATCCCTTTGTCTTACCCCTCCTTTAGGTTTAAACCAATTTATAAGTTTTTCTTTGAAAAAATATTGCGGCATTAGTGGAGGAGATGCATGTCTTGATTCAGTTAATCCACTTTTGTTTGAATCCTCTTAATTTAGGATAGATCTCAACTGAATTTGTGTAATCCTTTGTAAGCAGAAGCCTGAACATCATCCTTCACCATGTAGTCATGATATTTTTCAGCAGTTTTTTTAATTTTTTTTTCTATCATCTATTACAACATGAGGTTTTTTTATTAGGAAAAGGTCCTAAGGCTTACAGGACAAAACAAGGACCGTATATCAAATCTTGGCTGCTAGACCTTTTTCTTCCTCCATCATTCTTTAATTGTCAAATATAGTACCATTAACTTATATCTTTTATTGTTCTTTGGAAAATGATTTAGATTTATCATAGTGTTGAACTTTTTTTCCTTTGTTCTTTAAACACCTTGTTTTGTGCTGTTTTAGTATCTCATCGTTAAAATCCAACTGAGATGCTGAACTTGAGATACTGGCAAACAATGGTAAACAAATCTCTCGTCTTTTGACTCAGAAATGTGTAGCTTCTAAATTACTGGATGACGATAATGATAGTCTTTTACGTGTTTATCCTGATCTGCAAGCTCTATTGGTCCATTATTTCATGCTTCTGTGGAATTTTATCTTCAAATTTTCCTTCAATCTTTGTGCATTTTTATTTTCTTCTAACATTATAGGTTTCAACGAAAAATTTCAGGACCCTATGATCTCTAAAATGATCTTGTCATCATGTAACTTTGGTTGTTCTGAGGAGATAATCACTATAGCAGCAGTTCTATCTGTTCAGGTGATTTTCTGCAGCTTCAACATTAAATTATTGCCCTGTGAAAGGTGCTTTATGTTTATGGATGCCTGCAGTCTATTTGGGTTTCTATGTGGGGAGCACAGAAGGAATTTGATGAAGTGAAGTTACGTTTTGCTGCTGCAGAGGTACCCTAATCAACTTCTAGTATGTGGAGTTTCAGTGGCTGATAGTTTGGTCTTGATATTATTGTTACGTCATTTTCACTGTATTAACTATGAATATTACTTTTCTAGTGATCCTTACATGGTACTACTTGCGATGGAGTGCTTCATGCAAATTATTGTTGGGGACCTGTTGGGGGATTAATGATTCTTTTACCATTCATTATAAATAGTTTTAAACTTATTATCTATTGTGGAAGCAAGTGTTATGAACAAAAAAAACCATAATTGATTTCTTGTACATATTAAGAGGAATGGATTATCTAGGAATCAAGTGGATTAGTATAACTCATTTTTGGCTCTATTGAAAACCAAGCTACTCTAGGATCAACTAACTTATATTTGCACAAAAATAATCAGTTTTGTTATGTATAATATCAAGGCAAGGAATCTGTTAACTGTTATGTAGGTATTGGGAATAATGCTGTGAAAAACGAAAAAAAAGGGAGGAGGGAAGGATTCAGTAGAACAAACTTGATTAACACAAAAATCAATTTTAAATAATGGAAGCGTGAGTAGTGGATATTTAAACACCCTAGTATTAAGGAGAATGAAAGTTTTTTATGTTCCCCTTTTGGAATAGCTTTTATGTTGAACCATATGTTTCCGACTTCGTCAAAGGGGTAGGATAATCAAAGGAGAGGAGAGAAAAGATGAGTAATAACTAAATTTCTTGGACTCGCTCTAAGTGCTTCGAACTCATTTTGGGAGGAAGATCGTGACCTCACACTTTTTACATATATTGTGAGAAAACAAAATTGTTTCATTTATTCATATCTCAATTACAAACCCATTTTTCCTTTCTATAGACATAGAACAATCATAGAGGAAAACTATAAAATTAAGATCATAGGTGAGAAGCTTACGTTGATGTAAATCATGATATTTTTTCTTTGGATTTGATGAATTTTTAGATTTGCTTTATCAAATAATTTTTTTTGTTGATCAGATATTTGATTGTGAGAACGAACTTTAGTACAGTGTTAAGGTTGCTCCTCTACAACATAGGAGACTAGTGTTCAAGTCATGAAAACCACCTCTCTAAATATAGAGGTAAAAGTATGTACATTGGTCCTCAAATCCTGTATTTATAGGAACCTCATATGTTGTGTTTGTCTTTTTCTTCTATAATTGTATTTGATTGGTAGAATTTATTCTTTGTAGATTCTTCAATCACGATAAAATTTTCTTGTATGTACAATTTTTAGTTAAGCCTTATAATCTTAAATCCAAGTTTTAAAATACCAATCATATTAGTTGGTACAGATCAGTTGGTTAGTATTAGTTTGATTATGAACTGGTTCATGAACCACTGAGTTTCATTTCGTTTAAGATTACCCCACATGGTTTTACTAGTTAAGAACCAGGAGTATCATCGTATCATCTTTTTAATTTTTTATAGCTATCGACAATTTTTAGTTTTTCTTCTTTCTTTTTTCCCCCTCTCATCCTCTTTTTCCCTCTTTTTCTTTCTCTATTTCATGTAGCACTCTCTCTCTATCCATGGCTCTGCCTCTTCACCTCCTTGTTGTCTCACTGCCATGAGCTCCTCCTTGTAGTGTCATCATCTCCTCGTCATAAGCTCCATCGCGTCTTCATGTCCCCTCCACCACCTCCATTGCTTCATCTCCCCCTTCTTCCCTTGCACCGGTCTTCTTCCTCTTTTGTTTTCTTGGCGGTACTGACCTATACTGAGTGTTTTTATGTTGACACTTATGGAAACTGTACCAATTCAATCATGTACCATGGATCTATCACAATCAGCTGGAATTACGTAAGCCGTAAAGCACCCAAGCGACATTTATTCGTAAGGGGTTAGCCTAGTTGCAATCTCCTTTCAGGCTATGAAGATTTGCAAAGAAGAAAACAAGTCAATCAAAGAAGAAAACAAGAAGCAAAAATGTTGTAAAGGGATTGTACAAGCAAAGAACTTTGTTAGGCACAAAAAAGGGACACTCGCAGTTTTTGATTGCCAACGTAAAAGGGTTACGGGAGAGTATGTTGGGATCTAATGGACAACTGTCCAATTCGCTTAAAGCCCTCTCAACAAGGGAACCCACTAAAGACTGTCAACCACTCATCCTAGACAATACTAGACCCTCATCCAGCCATATACTAATATGGGGGCTTTAGGATGTTGAAATGACTGGCATTTTATACTGTAGCTCAATTTAGGGGATGTAGGGTTGTCTTTGCGTAATTTTGGCTCTGTGTGAGTGTCAATGGATGAAATTACTAGTGAAGTGTTTGTACCAAGGTTTGCAATGTTATGCAGTGAGTTATATTTATCAGTCCGATAGCCTATTGGTACATAGACCAAGGTGAATTGGGTCTTATATCCAAGACATTGTCTAGAACACCCAGTATACCCGATCTAGGTACTGTACCACTTCGTACAGGGCTTTTATAGTTTGGTACAAGGCTTGTACCACCTGGTATAGGTTGGTATAGGTCTTGTATCAAACAACTTTTTTTTTTTCAGTCTTTTTTAGGATTTTCTGAAACTCGATATGTGTAGTAGGCAGTAGACAATCAATACAGTAGTATAAACTGGTATAGTACCAGTCCGTCCCTTGACTAGTACACTACTGATTCATGAAATTGTGAACCTTGGTTTGTAGAGTTACGAGACACATAATTATAAGCCAAAAGAGGTTATGAAACTACCACATGCCTTGCTACTTAAAACGATACAAAAATGATACAAAATGATGGACTACTTGCTTGACAAAGTTGTGGGCATTGCAGGGATGTTGAAAGTTGCAACTATCCGTAATATTCTCTCACACTTAATCCGTCAACGCCCTCATTAATGTATGCTGGTACTGCAAAGGCCGTCCTCCAATTCCCAACTTGCTTCTTGCGAAAATTATACCACTTCACCAAGTACTGTGTTTGTTCTATTCCATTAGGAAGTTAACACTTGTGATCTGCCAAGATATCTTTAACTTATTAGTTGTAGGACATCTTTGTGGGTAGTAGACTAGTTGAGAGCTGAACTCTATGTGATACATTGCTTATCCTTCCAATGACGAGAAAAATGCCTTTATGTTTGTGCACTAGTCCTTTGTTCACTTGTTGCCATAAGAATTGGAAGATGCTGGTTGCAGCTTGACCAGCATCATATCATCAACTTTAATCTCTTGAGGTCACCTTCCCTAGTCTACCCACTTTTTCTTCTTTGTAGTCCTCTCCAACCTTCTCCAAGTAGGCTAGTGCTATCTCTGCCTTTCTATGCCATTCCTTCCTAAGATGATAGGTAAACAAAATTCTTGTTGTTCATGGGTGTTCTCTTTGCATGTAGAGATCAGATGAACATCAAATTCTTGGTTCGCTATAATTTCATTTATGTGCTTCAGGACTCTGATATTAGCCATTTTACTTAGAGCTTAAGCTGGTTTATTTGATCACCATCTCTTCTCGTGTGGGCTCTATCCCCATAATTTGCTTTCCGTTTTTGTAGAGTTTCATGGAGCTTGCATGAAGTGCTTCCTCTTGACTGTCGACGTGGATGACATGCTTTTCTTGAGCGGCTTCTCTAGGTTTGTCATGAGGCCTCACTCGTCCTTCCATAATGAATAACTGGAGTGACTCCTGTTGGGAAACCTGGGGCAGCATCATATGTGCAGCAGAAGAACAGAAAACAAAAATCCCAGATTTCTCGTAGAAAATAGTTTCTCATCATCGTACGAAGATTGGTGCGCAAAAAAACGCAAAACCGAAAAACTTCATGTATATAAAAGATGTGCTACCTAGGGAGATCGTATATTTTTGAAAACCTGCAGGTCTGTGGGAGAGGATGAAGGTCAACTGTCCTCTTTAGCGGTGATCCACACGACAGGCGCTGCGAAGACACTCCTCAAATCATTGTACAATCCTCCTTTCCATGCGCACCACACGATCATGAAGGGGCCGACCCTTCTTGTTGTCCACACGCCCCAAACTGGGGTTGTCGGCTGAGAAGGAGAGGAAAAGAGAAGTATAGGAGGTGGCAGCCAAAAAGGGTCTAGCCTATGCCCCATTTGGTTTCCTCTTATTTATAGATACCCCTATCAACTTAACCCTAATAGATCCTGTCCTATTGGGTACTGGATCTTCATTCAACCACTCAAGCCTCTTAGATTAGTGGATCTCTACTAAATAATCTGTCTTTGACTCTTATTAAATCATATTTATAAGATCTAATAATTCAGGGGCTTACTAGATATCCAATAAGATAGGGGTTCCAACGGATATCTCATATCTGAACCTGTACTTGTCGCAACACCTACCATATGTGTGTGACCCTCTAGGCCCAATATCGAGCTGGTCGTGAGTCATACCTGTCAGAACTCTTTCTGACTCAGTGAAATATCATCTCTATAATAATTCACTCGACTCATCGACTACGGACGTACTAAGTCACTACGCTATAGTCCCCAAATGATACAGGGGAATCCAATCCATTGGACCTGTCT
>LVTN01000519.1:27401-87785 GCA_001649415.1 Musa itinerans | reverse complement strand
ATAAAAGTAAAAAAAAATCTTTTTTTCTGCGACGTCGCCTCTCTTCTCCCCACGTGGAGCGACATCGTAGAAAAACGATAAAAAAATCGTTTTCGCCGCGACGTCGCCTCTCTTCTCCCTGCGACGTCAAGGACTCTTCTCTCATGCGGATGAGAAGTCATCGACATACGAGGAGGTAGAGCGGCGTCGATCTCTAGGTTCTCCTTTTTTTCTCCCTATTATTTCTTCCCCTTCTTCCTCTTCTTTTTTCTCTTCTTTCTTCTCCCTCGGTCCCCAATCGACGGTACCGCCCGATAGTGGGCGGTCCGTGTACCGATCTGCTGGCGGATTGGTACGTATCACCCGATATGTATTATTCGAAATTTCAATCCTTGCTCGTAAGATTGGCTACCACTCCCGATGACCGGCTATGCTAGATCTGGAACTTCCAGACCTATAAGTCCGGTATCAATAAGCGAAGTACTCATATAGGACATCCTTGGTGTCTTAAGTCTAAGGACCATATACACAACTGGGACGATGTAATCGCTGTCTGACAATGAGGTAACATCAAACATTCGACATTCCGTGAGCGGATCAATCAGTGAACTCATTCTCCACTGACCACCTGCACTATATCCTTGATGTCCCCACATGAGCAGCTATGAGACTAGTCGCCTCCATCATATAGACGAGTATACAACACAAGTCTGTCCGGTTATCTCGATGTCCCTCTCGAGTAACCTACAATCGAGATCATTTAGGGTTTGTGCTTAAAAGCGAATTGGTCTCATTATCGTAATCTCATCACGATCCGATTCTTATTGCACAGATCCATGAACATCACAATATATGCAATATGCAAGATAAAATGAGAAAATACCAATAAATAATAATAATAAAAAAGAATGCGTCACATGTGCCATCACTCATGTGATTGGCTTGCAGGGCACCTATGACTAGCAACTCCTATACGGTCTGCTAGCCTCACCTCAGTGATGTGCCATACAGTTCTTTCATAAAGCTTGTATTTGATTTCTTGGCCACTGAGTGTGACGGATTCAGCTTGAATTTCTTAAGCCATGATGCTGCACTTTAATATCAGCCTAGTTGCAAACTCCTTTCAGGACATGAGGATCCATAGAGAAGCAACAACGGCAGGCAAAATGTCGCCATTGCTCTGCTACAAGGACCATACAAGCATAGGGTAAGTGAAGAACTTTGTTGGGCATGAAAAAGGACACTCATAAGTTTCAGTTGAGAGAGTAGGCCAGGGCCTAATGGACATTTATCCAATTCACTTGAATTGTTTTAAACAAGTGGAACCACTAAAAACAATTAGTCACTCCTAGACAATTAGGGATCCCCCATCTAGCTATGTGCCACTCAAGGGGTTCAAGGTGTTGAAATGGCTGGTGTTTCATACCACAGTCTTGGTCTTGGCTCATGACTATATCTTGGATGATATAAACTCTAAAGTGTAGAAAGGTGTATGATCTTCATAACATGCAGCATGAATTTAGAGATTCTACTCTGATCGACCACCTGTTTGCTCACTTTTCTTGAGTTATACTGAACTAGGTAGATCCTACTGTGATCTTATTGATATTTTTTTGTCGGCTTAGTGATGCTTTGTATGTCCTTCATGGAATATTTGCCTAAAAGGAAAATCTTTGCACTTTGTATGTCCCTCATGGAATATTTGCCTTAAAGGAAAATCTTTGCCTGTTGAACTTTTCCTGCTGTATCTATGTTTCTTTTTTTATTTGAAATAAACTCTTTATTTTGGTGTTGACTGTGAAATTAGACCATTAAATGTTTTGTCCTCTAGCTCCTTTAAGATTAAATTCTTCCGTCACAGAAAATTTATTGATTCTTATAGAACTGTTTGTCTTTTATCATAATATATCCTGTCCAAGATTAGTCTATTGATCATATGCATGGAGATCATATTTCATATCTTAATGACCATGAAGGATTCCTTTAACTCTGGAAAATCTTCTTCACAATACCGTGTTTAAGATAGTCTATTGGTTTTACTCAAGAAGATCTTGTTATATATCTTAATGTCTATGAAGTATTACCTAACCCTTCAAAATGTTTACAAGATCCTGTTGATACTCTGTTGGCCATATGCAGGGAGATCATGTTACATATCTTAATGTCTATAAAGGGTTTCTTAACTCTGGAAAATCTTCACAATGGTGTTACAAAAATTATCTCAACTATCAAGCTATGGTGAGTCTCCTTGTTTTGCAGAATACTGGTGCTTGCTATACTCTTTTAACACTATATTGTGGTTATACGTGTCATTGTTTTGATTGCTATTATCTTTTTCATTATTTCATACAAATATTTGTGCAGAAGAAGGTTGTGGATGTCAGGGAACAACTCAGCCGGTTATTGAGGCGACTTGGTTTAGCCCTCAAGTCTTGTGAAAAAGACACACAGGCATTTATCCTATTGTTCACTTGTCCACTTTTCACTGTTTATATTGTCGTGTTAACTATTTGCTTTTGTATGGGACTGGCATAGCATAAATTCATTTCTTTCCTCTTTTCAAACATTTAGTTGTTCCTGCCAATATCCATTCTCAAACTATAATTGACATGCCTGGTTCGTGTTGCATTTGTGTTTAACCACAACAATCTTGCTACTCCCTGTTGAAATAACAAAGAGAAACTAAGGCCCCAAAGATGCCGAAGCAGCAATTTTTTGGCTCACTAGGTTTTCTTCTCTGTATGGGGCTGGATAAGAGCATCAATTAGAGCATGATTTTCAAAATTTATCCATCTACAGCAATACATGGGAACATGCTTTGATATCATCATGACCGATGCCTGTAAAGTCCCATCCCATAGTTTCCATTGATCAGAAACATAGAATCTTGAGCTTTTTCCCCTAAAAGCCATACCACAGGCATAAAGCTTGACATTCTTTAATATGAGACCAGCTTGCTTTAATAAACTGCAAAACAGTCCATGTGCTGCCATAAATGGGCTTTACTATGCTACATCTGTACTCGTACCGTCTAGCTATTTTTGAGATTTAGATGCTAGACTCTGTGATATGTCATACTCGTTGGAGTTCTTCAACCTAGTTCGTTTCTGGAAGATGGCTCCGGCACAAACAAAGATCCTTTCTCAGGGCCTGAAGCATGCAGAGATTTTGGGGATGTTTTTCTCAATGATTGAAATTGATAACCCTTCACTATGGGTTTATCCTCAGCATAGCTTAGTTCAAAGAGTTGATTAATCATGTTCATCTTTTCGAATCCAGCTCTGAGGCAAGCTGATCAATTCTTTTGTGGCCTTGATTCAGTTTGGACTAACTGGCTATGACATATCCATGATCATCCAAAATTGCCGCAAACCTATCTTGCATCATATGTGCCTTAGCTGAGGCATTCTGCACTTTTCTGCTTTTCAGGTGAAAGAGCAGAATAACTAGCATTGTACCATGGTTTAAAAGGAATGGGCTTTGGGGTTTGGAGTGTGAGTTTGTATCATACTAAACTTATTGATGTGTTGCCTGGATAAACGATGGTGCCCTGAATTATGCATTTCAATATCAGATTAATTTGATCAATTGGATACAAGTTAAAATACATTGGACAGAAGTCTGCCATTTTTACTTGATCGTGTTCTTAAGGTTTCAGTTTCACTCATGGTATTGAGGCATCTCTTAAAGAGTTTTCTTTTTTGTTTGGTGTAGATCACACTGGATTTTCAGAGTGCCCATTGTTCTTGAGTTTTGTACTATATTATACTTCTCGGCCTGTATAGTTAAACTGAAGTCTATGTGGTACTTCTGACATTATCACAAGCCTTATGAAGTTAATACATATGTAGAAGGCATTAAGTTCACTACATGATTTTGCTTTATGGTTGGTTCATCAACCAGCATCATCCTGACTGTGCAAGCTTTTCAAAACCCTATGGGGATGCTCCAGCTAGTAAATAAGAGTTTCTTGATTCCTAGCTAAGGTAATCAGGGGTACTTGGGGCAGTCCTTGAGCAAATCTACCTCAGCAGTTAAAATCTATGTCATGCATGGCAATTGCAGAATTGTCACATTTTGTGCTGTCAAGCTGAAACTACCTTTAAGAAAGCAGTGAGTTTGAACTGAAAGAATGTGAGATTAGGTTTTTTCACTTGATCAAACTTAAACCATCTGAAGCCTTTGGTTGTTCCAGGTTTTTGGCAAGCAATATGCTCCATAGATCTTTAGAATGCTCCAATTATATGCTTCATTGTAACTTAAGCTCCTCTTTTTAACTTCAAGGTTGTTCATCTTTTTATAATTCAAATGGATAAATTTAAATTTTAAATTAAGTTGTAAGGGTAATTTAGTTTTGTTTGCATTTTGGTGATTAAATCGACTTATGTTGTTTGCAGATTCTAAGGAAGGCCATAATTGCTGGATTTTTTGCAAATTCATGCCACTTGGAGGTCTGTTATCATATGACGTTATAGTGTTATGGAATACCTATCCTTTAAGACATTTTTATACCATGATTCCAAAATTATATTCCAAGGGAGATGGTTTGATGGCTCACTTTAAATGGACAAAATTCACACAATAAGTGGTTGTTGCCATACATTTAACATTATAAGCATCTTTATAAATATTGTGTGAAGTTTGCTATCCAAATTTAGGCTTAAGGATTCAAATCATTGTCATTATAACCTGTAAATAGCTACGACCAGCAATATATTTGGACAAAAAAACTAGGCCATAGAATGATGAATAATTAAAACCAATGTTGAAAGAACCAGTCGGACAATAAACCACAAATGGAGAGGTTCAGATTATTTTTCAAGGTTGAACACTATTAATTGACATAAGAGATGACCCATGGTAAATCACATTCATAATAATAGTTTTCTTACAGGACATGTGTGGGCTGGGTAAAGCACAAACTAGAGGTAAAATGTCAACTATTGATTAAAAAAAATTATACTTAATAACCAATATATATAAACAAAGGCAAGGGCACTGACATGTGCCTAGGCACTTGGGTGAGACAAGGCATGGCTATGTTACCTCTAGTAACCCATTGGAAGGGGAAAGATAAGATGAGGATGAGAAGAAAAAAGAGAAAGTATAAGTTGGTGATTATCCAGTAAATTCATAATTTACTTCTTTTTATGTATATGATAAATTGGTTGAAAATCCATCGAACTTTTCTTTAAAAATCTAGAAATATTTTTTCTGTATTTTCTTGGAATCAGTAATTTCTGCTGACTTAACTTACTTTCATGTGCCATTTAATACTAATGTACTTTATTTTTTCAATAAGAAATTAGTTCTTATATAACTCTCAACAGGATCTGAAGCAAAATAAATGTGTGCCATTTTGAGTCAAATAAAAGTCATGCTCATTACCATTTGTCCCTATGCAACTTAAATTTTCATAGTCACACTGAAAATTTTACTGTAAGGTATGGCATGCTAGATTAAAGTTTCTTGGTTTCTGTGAAAATTTTATGTTTGTGTCTTGTTTGTCAAACATCATGCTTTCCTTGTTGAGTTGTTGGACTATAAGTTTGTCATCTTTTTATCTCACGTATGGTTTTGTTTTGTTTAAAAGTGCCTTTAGTCCTTTGCCCCTCCTAAGTCTAGTTATGGAGCTATTTCGTCTCTCCAAATTATGAAAATGCCTAATCTACCCATTTGAGAAGTGATGTGATGTCTCTAAAACACAAACAATTGTAAGTACCACTTTAGAGGATATACATGGAAAAATCTTGCAGACCCTTCTTCATATAAGCTGCTAAAAGGTTTTTACAATAGCATTTTGTGTCTTGTAAAGAGATTTTATGTATGCTTTCACCTTTGAGTAGGTAAGTCGAAATTACAATATTTTATGAGAGAGGTGTATGAGACTTTGCTTAAGATTAATTAATTTCTTTTCAGTGCATCTTTGTGCCACTTAGAATAAAATTCCCTGCTTCACACCTATTAAGGGTAGGCCACATTGAATCTTTCCTGTAAGAAAAGTATCACTAGTTCATTCAATGGAAATTTGCTCGTTTTATAAAGATATTCCTTGGTCTTCCTCTTTCTCTTTTAACATCACTATTCGTTATTAACTTTTGTTACCTTAGGACCACCAAAATAGTTGTTTTTCTATCATAGAATATTTTTTGTCAACATTATATTGGTATTTGAGGCCATAAGCATGACTAAATTACTTTTCTTTTCCCTGTAGGAATATAGTCACAATGGATTGTACAAGACAGTCAGGAGTTCTGAAGAAGTATACATTCATCCTTCTTCTGTACTCTTCAGGTTAGTGGAGCAAATTATTGTGAAATTGCTAATTTGTCCACATTTTCTTTCTCATGATAGTTAACTAAATGAGATGCTTACTTCTATTTAATCAATCAAATTGTTTTCAAGTATTGTTAATAATGAACATTCCAATTCGTATCCCCTCCTTTCAGAAAAAAAAAGAAAAAAAAAAAAGAATGAATGAGTGAAAGAAAAAGAATAATCTGTTTCCATATTTTTGTATTATCACATTGTGGCATTTATGCTGAAATCTTCTTGGTCCGAGGAAAAATAAGTTGAGCAAAAAGATGTAAGTCATCTCTTTCAGCATGTTCTAGTGTTGTTATACCATGTTATGACATAGTTTTGAAAGTTCCCCCGCATCAAGAGGTAAAACATGATGAATATAAAGGATATCAAGACATTAGCGTAAAACAACAGGATGTGTTCCATGTAACATCCTGTTGGCACACAACTCATGCCAACCGTCAGATAGTCCACACCCTTGTCACATTCAGCTACTTCCAGCATGGTATTGTGCCAGCATTTAATAGCAGCATAGGGGCATGCACACAAAAACAAAAGCAAAAAAAAAAAAAAAAAAAGAACAGAACAGAAAACCTTTGTTTAAGACTCTCTGGATCGAAAAGCATAGAACATTATGAAGATTAGCAAAGTCTGATGCCATGCTTGTTGCTACCAGTATATGTACACAATCATAGTTATAATGTGATTCGTCAGTTCTTGCACTAGTACAGGAGATAAATAAAACTTGTAGTTTTAGGATGGTACAAACATAGTTTTAGGATGGTACAAACAATTTTATGCTCAGTTTAGTCCACTCAGCTTTCATGCTATCCTTTGCAAATCTAACAATGAACAAATCTTTTGTTCATTATTTATATTTTGAACTTTTTTTTTTTTTGAATGGGAAAAAGAAATGTGTTGGATTTTCCCTAAACATTCTTTGCTCCTGACATGTGTTTGCTGTTGACAGGGTTAACCCAAAGTGGGTGGTGTATCATTCCCTGGTGTCCACTAACAAGCATTATATGCGCAATGTAATTGCTATAGATCCATCCTGGCTTATTGAAGCTGCACCACATTTCTATCAGGTTCGGACACCTAATCTTGCCCCTTGCTGACAGTAATTACTGGAGAAACCTTTTTTCTACTCTGCAGTGGAGGATATCAAGTTGACACAGCGCTTAATTGTCCATTTATTTAGCAACTATCAGTTGGACGCTACTAGTAGTCTTTGTATTTATCGAGCGGATTGTTCATCCGTGTCTATTTGGTTTCAACTGTCATCTACCGTTATTTTTCTGCGTTGTTTTTCCTTTCTGTATTTATCTTTTCTTGCTAGCTACTATTTATGTATCCCAAACGGTGCCGCTTGTCTGGTTAACTTGGTTAGTAAATTGGTATATTTTGTGGGTTTTGCGTCGCTTCGATTTTCTGCGTTGAGTGGTATTTGCGCTTTTTCTTTTTTTGGTTAAATTTTTTGCAAGTCTCGCTATTCGGACACTAGATTTGGGCGGCTTGTAGCAGTAAAGTGTGTGGTGAAAGCCTCACAAAGTGAATCTTGCACCTGACTTTACAATAAGAGAGTGCAAATGCAGCAAAATTTCAAGACTCCCAGTTGAATCAGCAGGTGAAGTATTGCGGTCGACGATGAGGAGCAACAATCATGAAGTGAAAACTCGTTAGCATTTGTTAGCTTTTGTGGCTCGTTACAAAATTAGAAACAAGAATATGGAGGCACCCTTTTCCTCTTCCTTCCTGCAAGCAAAACTACTTGTGGATGTACCCTTCTTCTTCACATCTCTTTATTTCGTGTGTTACCCATTTTGTAAACAGCAGGGCAAGATAAGTAGTTTGCGTTAAAAAAAAAGAAAAAGTAAAAAAAAAAAAAGAACCACTCTTAAATTTTCTCCATTTTGCTCAGGTCTCGCACAATTAATTCCTGCACAAGAAAAGAAACTGCTAGAAGCTGCAAAAGAGACAAATCAGTAGTATTTCCTTTTTCTGATTTTTCCTGTCATCATATACCATACATCGATCTGATACATTCATTCTCCTTTCTAGCCTGCTCGAGACATTCTCCAATATCTAATTTCGACTTTATTATTCCAAGAAACGATGACCAGACAGATACCCCCTACGATACCAAGTATCCTTTGATTAGGATTTTGGTACAGCACGGCAATTAGTTATCAATCCCGAGTATCCCCATCATAGTCTTAGGGTTCGAGAGCCCACTTTCTCAATAAGAAATGACATTGGATTCTTCAATGCTCATAGTCTGATCGATCTTGCAAGTATTCTACAAAGGACCCGATTTGGATCTCCAATCGAGATTCCAATTCTTCTTGAATGAATGAAGTGCTTCTAGCTTTAATAGAGTTGTACCAAAATTCTAGTCGATGAAGTCCAAACTCGAGCATCCGTTCTTTGTGGCTTCTGTGTGGTTCAAAGCCGCCACCTTTAGGTCGTGTCTGTTTCGTGTGAGAGAACATTTGCTCTGCTCTGCCAAGCTCCTATCATTCATCCGGACTTTTGCTTGTTTCTATACCGAGTCCTCGAATGTTTGTTCAACTTTCACCTATTGACACACTAAGAGGTTGATATTGAAGATTTGATGTTTTGGGACATTCGATCGGGCTTGGAGTTTCGACCTCCTCTTGACCACATACAGTGGCATCGAGACATATAGTTTGAGCCCCATTAATAAATAATAAAAGCATGAACTAAGATAGATAGATAGAAGAGAAGATGTGGGTCCAAAGGATCCTTGAGGCTTTGGAAGATCTCCATGTTGTTGTTGTTGATCCTCATAACCAACCAACCAACCTTCCTACACAACGTTGTTGTTGATCCTCATAACCAACCAACCAACTAACCTTCCTACAAAACAAAACAAAACTAATGTCTGGAAGCGGTGCCCGAGGGGACAAGACTCCTCTAATGTTCCAAGTCAAAAATTCACTTGATGTTGGCAATTTAAGTATGTATAAAACTAATGTCTGGAAGCGGTGCCCGAGGGGAGAAGACTCCTCTAATGTTCCAAGTCAAAAATTAATTAACTTGATATTGGCAATTTAAGTATGTATGTGGGAAAGAGAGAAAGAACTTTGCACCACAGGAGATGCCCTAATTTTGGTGGGTGGGGATCTAGCTAGACTAGAAACCATGTGTCCGGACACAATTAGTGTGTGTGTGTGTATTCATTCACCATATCAAAATAAAAGGATGACGATTCAAAGCAAGCATCAAAGTAAAGCAGATCACATGTCTTAAAAGTAACAACTAACTAAATACGTAGTTAAAAATACATAAACTGGTGCAACCAAAGTATGGATGAAAGATATGCATAAGAAATTCTATGTAGTCACAGTTATCATCATAGACGATATATATATATATATATATCAACCAGAAACAAGGACGTAAATACTACAGGCACAGATTCCACATATAAAGCTCGTAAGAACTTGAACATATGAAAGATCTCGAAAATTGACAACAGTTACAACCTTAAGTTATAATTCTATCGAAAGACGATTTGAATACTTGGTTAACGCTAGTACGAAGGCCTGCCAGTTTATCAACAAAAATCTGAGGACACACGTTGAACATGGTAACAAGATTCAAAAGCATCGGATGGTTAAAGATTGTAGGTTGTGTGCACAAATGAGAAATAGCTATTCTTAATGTTTTATCAAAGAGACAGAACCACGTTCAGATAGCAACAAGTTAGTAAAACTATAGAATGCAATACTGAGCATGAGAATAGCAATGCTACTTGCGAAACACATTAATAAAGACCAATGATCTTCTCAATTCATGCATATGATTGTCAGATTAACTTAGAATCAGCTAACTAAAAGTTAAATGATGCAGAGCTATTGGAAATGCTCCAAAGTACTAAAAGCACATAATTTGCCATATTAAGTAGACTAATGCCACAAAAAAGGATCAAAAGTAATTGACGATTGACATGCATCTTTGAGCATCTATGCATCCGATGTCACAGATTTCGCCAACCTTTCCTTCAGAAGTTCCATCTTTTCTTTGAGTTCCACCATCCTCCCAAACAGAATGACAACAGATGAATCATATTGTTCAAGCTTAAGCATCCATTCCTTTTCAAAACCATTAATCATCTCCATTGCACTGCATCGAATTTCCTCCTCTTTCTCAAAACGTTGCCTTTCCAACTCCTTGGCAGAAAGAACCAAACCACCAGAGCCAACGACAACATGATAAAGAGGCTCATCACCCTGTGGGTACTTTTTTCTGTACTCGGCAAAAACTCCGCGTATTTCCCTCAATGCCTTCTTATAACCGATGACCAAGTTGGCCATGACATTGATCTCATGCTCGTAACGGCAAGCTTCCAGTTGCCACTTCTGTTGCTCTTCTACCCTTGTCTTCTCTAAGGACTGGATGACCCTATCCTTTTGCTGGAGCATCTCATTCATGCACTGCAACTGCAGTTGCGCATTCATGCGTGCTTGCTCTTTTTCTGCAGCTACCATCCTAGCTTTTCCCACATACAATTCGGCTTGCTCTAGGAAGCCATCAAGTTCTGATGATGTACTCTCCCAAATTCCACCACTCCTGATCCTTTTTTGCTGATTGTTCTGTGAGAACCGCTGCGGGTCATCATCATTATCATCTTCATCATCGACCTCACTGATTTGTCGTTTGCCATTGTTGCCAACGAAGTAAGGTCTACCATGACTAGGGTCTAGATGAATGTTCTTATGCGCATCAGTACTCATTGTCAAGAAATCACCAGAAGAGAGAAGGGGATTCATAGGCTGACCGTAAGAGATATTGACATTGTCCATTACCTGGAGAAGGTCTGTGGATGTTAACCTATCGAATGAAGTCAACCTATCCAACGAAGCATATCTTGCTGAGAGGTCATCAATATACCCTTCTTCTCCCCTTCCTTCCCCGTCTTCTTTACATAAATTCTCAAACTTCATACTTCTCACACCGGCCGAATTGCATCGCCTCAAGCACTGCTCTGTACCTCCATTATCTTCCTCTCGCAGCCACTGCTCCTCTCCCTCCTTGAACTGTTCGAAGCCATTCGTCATATCCAGATCCCCACCCAAGCCCAAAGTTAACCCCGGTTCATGTTTTTCTCCAGCGACATCCCCGACATCATCTGAACTTCTAATCCTTGCAGCATCGTCCTCTGTAACATCTTCAGCGTCATCTTCCTCCTCTGCGATTGCAGCATCCTCCAAGTTCTCAGCCTCAGGCACAGGTTCAGGGACTGGCTCAAGCTTACATTCAGCTTCGTGGAACAACCTCGGCTGTTGGTGTTTCATTAGACACTGCAAGTGCGAGGCATAATGGCAAACGGCAGACTTGGGCGCCTCGAGCAGCTCCTTCTCCACCAGCATCCACATCAACCCCGCCCAATCTACCTTGTGTGGCTGGCCTTCCTTCACCATTAGGTGCGCGGCCATGACGTCTGCGGGTAGTATGCAGGCATCATCCTGGAACGGGAAAAGCATGAAGCCTGACATAAAGCCCAAGACGGCGGCAGCTGACTCCTCCCTGGAGTACATCTCGGGGTGGGGATCAGCAGCGCCAGACTCCGAGAAGCCCGTCCTGTCCTTCTTGACCGGGAGCATAAGGGCGCGGGCAAGATCAGCGCGGCTGACGGTGATTCGGAGGTCCTGAACGAAGCTGCGGCGATTGGGGGGGTCGTAGTTGGCGATGAGGGGGATGAGGAGGTCAGGGCGGACGTCGTGGTCGAGCGGGAGGTGGGCGAAGTCCCAAAGGCCGAGGGCGCGGAAGAGGGGCTCGTGGACGGCGAGATCGACGTCGGCCCCGGCGTGATCGGAGGGGAAAGGGACAGGCAGGAAGCCGGCGGTCAGGAGGGCGAGCTTCTGCTTGGCAGCGGCGCGCTGCTTACTCGAAAGGGCTTTCTTGCGCTTGGCCGGGGGTTTCCGAGGGAGAGGCGAGGGGCGGGGCGGCGCTGCCGGGAGATCGACAGCGGCGACGTCGGTAGGTGGGGCGGCGGCCGGAGACATGGTAAGAAGGGGCTCGTCTTCTTCCGTATCGGCGGCAGGCGGCTCTTCTGATACTTCCTCTCCCTTGTCCGACTTGGTCGCCGGCGATTGCGATTGGGGGTTTTCTTGCGGCGACGAGGGATGGGGGAGGAGGGTTTCCGGGGGATCGATGGGGGATTGGAGGCCGGACATGGGAGGAGGGGAGGCGGGGAAGGAATTAGGGCGGGGTTGGATGGAATTCTTCTTTGTCTTCGTCTTCGTCTTCTTCTTGGGCGGAGGCATGGAGAGGAGTTGGGGATCCAATAATTTATTGCGGGTTTGCTCGGTTCACTGAACTCGCGGCTCGTCTTCCTTCGTCTTTTATTTTCCTTTTTCGTTTTTTTGGAGTACGTACGACGACGCTTTAAAGCCAGCCTTTAGGCGAATGAACCGAGGACGGGTTCGAAATCGTTGTGCACTCAATCCGAACCCGTCTCACTCCAGACCTATTTTTCATTAGAAATTTCATTCCCACACTTTTTATCGAAATAAATACGAGTGATTTTGATTTTTTTCTATTCAACACATATATATATATCGATCATAATAGGACAAAAGCGATTACTGCAAGATGAAAACAACAGGCAAAGACATCAAAATGAAAACGATCTGTCAATAATGCTTATTTAAAAGAGAAATGACGACGATAAGAGCACCACCGTCATGACCAAGAAAAGAAAGAGACGTTAGCGGTGGTGAGGGAGCATTTAAGATATCATAGGAAAATGAGAATATGTACATCGGAGAAAGTTAAAGAAATTTATTTTTTTTAAAAAAAAAAAAAAAATCTATCATTTTCTGGATAACACAGACAGAACAAACATGTTGAGCTTTGCATCATATAATCAAAATAAATTATCTTATATTTATAGAGAAGGCAACTGTTGTGTCAATTTGTTGACAAATTCTGCTAAAGCTATGCACATGTTTTTTTATGAAAAGACAATTGGCCTTAAAAGGCCTGTCTTCTTCTTGCTTGTGTGATGCATTCTGTTTCTCAAGTTTATATAGCTGCTTATCTGTTTTCTGGCAAGGCAAAGAGGGAGAAACAAAGAAAACCTCCCTCCCTTTGCATGTCTTCCACTCTTACAAACTTCACAATTCCAAGAGCGACACACAAGTGTAATTAGATTTAGAGAAGAAGTAAAGAGCATGGAATACTTGAGCAGCACTCACCGAATTAAATAGCAGAAAAGTGTGATGCGTTCAGCTTACCAAGTAATATGATTTCATCTGTTTTCTGACAAAGAGGAAGAAAACAACACCCTTTCCGTGTCTTCTACTCTTACAAACTTCACCATTCCAAAAGCAACACTCGAGTGTAATTAACTTTAGAGAACTCAAGACCATGGGAAGAACAACTGGAACAGACTACTTACTGATCGAGGACTTGAACAGCACAAAATGGTGAGACAAAATATTGCATAAGCTTTAAAGGTCCAGGATTCATCGACAGAGCGACTGCTTGATTCGCATGGCCAACTTTTGCTCTACGACCACCCGAAGACGAAGTCGAGAACGTAGACAAGCGCCAACGAGAGTGGGTAAAGCAAGTATGCGAAGAAGCAAGTCCACAGTGGGAAGGTCGTGCGGAAGCTGGTGAAGAGGCCCATCACCACAAAGACGATGAAGATGATGAAAACTTAGGCTGAGAAGTCCCAAGCTAATTGTCTCACGTAAACAAGGGCCAAGAAAACAGCCAAGCAAGCGTGTTCTTCACCGTCACCGCTCCGTATATCTGCACAATCAAATTTTTAGGTAGGGAAGAACTCCTCGGTTTCACCAAAGGTTCTGGTTTTCTTGGTTCCACTATTGAATGCAGAAACTGTGATGGCTAAATAAATTTCTGACAGAGTTATCCAATAAACGCAGAAATTATATCAGATGAAGAGAATTCTGACTTTATAGTAAGAGCAATTTGAATATAATGAGATTCACTAGCCTGAAGTTTCTAGCTTAGGATACTTACTAATGGTATAACCTGCAGCTGCACGAGAGATAATGTGTGAGATAGCATTACAAAATATGGGATACGTGATATATATATATACATTTTTCTGTAGCACAATTTACATGATAACTACAAGAACTAGTTAAAGCAATGGTGTTTGAGAAGGGCCAACATTGTGCTTGTCTATTTAAGAATCAAAACTAAATTCAGTGGATTTTTAATGTTGTTGTACGCCCAAGAAATCTGAAACAACTAAGGGACAGTATCAGGAAAAAAATTGGGTAATCCCAAGCCAAATGTGATATTAACTCAATTTGATCTTTCTATGCGAACAGAACCTTGCAACTTACATTGGGAAAATGATAATGAATTAAGTCTAAATTATTAAAAAAAAAAACACTTAACTATTACACAGGTTTTACATGCAAAACCTGCAACATAAAACAAAGAAAAATAAATGTCCATTTACGAACAGCAACTGAGTTAACATAATTTTTTGTTGAAAAAAATCTTCTTAGCCTCACCAGAAACTTGGTAAATGAACTCCATTATCTACGGGCACACTAAAAGTTGACAATACATGTTAGAATATGTGTAGATTAAATTATTTGCAGCATTTACGTGTATATATTCATCATAACATATGTAGACAGAATACTGGGATGAACCTCTACATAGATGGTATAGACTTAGTAAGGCTCAATTAGGTACCTTAACCGGGAACCATAATAGTGTTCACAATTTTGCTTTCCAAAGAACTTTTTTGTGTATCAGATATTTAATTGCTACTGGTAACTAATGGAGTTCAACCTAGCCTTGATGTAGATTTGAAGCCTCTCCATGGTTAACTAAAATCACAATTGCTAAGGGAAGTTTAAGCACCATCTGAAGATAAAGCAACTGAGAGATGATAGTGTTAGGATCGAGAGTCCGAGGTCGGCACTAAGAGGGGGAGGGTGAATTAGTGCAGCGGTAAAATCACGTCTTCAAAAACCTTCTTACGATAAAAGCCGTTTACGTTGAAAACCGATTTCAGAAACTTAACTTGAAAGCGTACGTTTATGAATTGAAGGCGATAAGCACTTAAAGAGGTTTGCAGTAAGGTAATAGCAAGAATAAAATGCAAACTAGAGAGCATGGCAATTTTATAGTGGTTCGGTCGTCGTGACCTACATCCACTCCGTCGATTCCTCTTCCGTCGATGCCACCGGCATCCACTAGCGATCTTCCTTCAATAGACGAAGACCAATCACCTTTTACACCCCTCTTCTCCTTTTACCGGATTTAGGAGATAACCCTTACAAGCACTCACACTCCTCTCTAAACAGAATTCTAACATTTAGACTAGAGGAGGATTCTCACAAGAGATTTCTACAGCGTTTCTTTACTTTTAAACTCTCTGTGCTTGTGTCTTTTAACCAGGGATAAGAGGGGTATTTATAGGCTTCAAGTTGATTCAAACTTGGAGCCTAAAACTTTCCCATCCCGGGTTCCCCGGGCACGGGCGGTACCACTGCCTGCACTGGGCGGTACCACCGCCCAGTGTCAGTCTGACACTGACACTGACACTGCCCTGGGCGGTACCACCGCCTGGCACCCTACCAGGAGCAGTACAACCGCCTAGACTGGCGGTACCACTGCCTGACACAGTCTCGAAGATTGTGCCCTTAGGGCACTGTTTGGGCCTCTTATTGGGCCCAACACAATTCTTACATGGGCCTAGCTGGCTCCTAATTGGGTTGGCCCAAATCCAAACCCAAGTACGTGCTAACTATGAAATCTAAGACATAATCTGAGCTAAAATAAGTCCGTAAGTCTATTCTTCCGGCGAGCTTCCGACGATCACTCGGCAATGTTCCGGCAGACTCCCGGCAAGCTCCTGGACTTCACAACAATGTTCTTGGCGAGTTCCGACGAGCTTCTCTGGCAAGCTCCGAGACTTCTCGGCTGGTTCCGCCAGAACTTCCGACGAACGTCCGGACTTCCGACGAACTCTCGAACTCCCAACGTCATCTGGATCTTGACTCTGGGACTTCATTTTGCTTCATGCATTGCTTTCGTAGTTAATCATGCACATGTAAAAATACACTTCGATCTAGACAATTAATACTAAGCATTAATCAAGTTGTCCGGCATGTCATTGGTCCCTCGACGCTTTGTCTGATTCTTCGGCGCATCGTCCTCTCTTGCGGCTTATTGCCCAATCGGCCAGTTGATTCCGTAACTCCGATATCCTTGGCGCAATATCCGCTCTTCTTGACCCGATGCCCGAATCCATGGCTCGAAGCCTTCTGTCGATACATCGACCGTTCCTCTAGCCCGACGTCTAATCTTCTGATATGTTTTCCACCAACCCAACATGATTTTTTATGCTTTAATTGTCTCATCCTGATCGAAGCATCCCACGTCACTCAAAACGCAGATTAAAACATAAACACTTATCGATTGATTTCATCATCAAAATCCGAGATTCAACAGATAGGTCTCAAATAGTTCAAAAGCAATAAGATAAACATTTACTGGTTGAGATGAATTTTATGTTCTCTGAAAGTTCAAACAAAATGAAACTGTTTAAATATTGTAAATTTTAGATAAATTTAAATACCTGAACCTAAATGTTTTTATAGTAAAACGGAGTTTGAATAATTAAATTGTTGTCAAGAATCAAATGTGGACTAGAAATGCTAGCACTAACAAAGTAGAAATGCTTAATGAACTTGAATGTTGTTGTAGTCGATTTTCTTTAGCATACTTGCCCCCATGCTATTTCGAGTGGCAAAAAAAAGTCACTTCTCCAACAATTTGTCATGGATGAAGTATGTGCTTTTTACCAAAAACACAAGATGCTTGCTAACAAAGACAGAAGTGACTTTTGAGAGAAAAAGAAACAAAGATTAAAGCTAAAAAATAAAAATCCTTTTAGAATTGAAATATATCTTGAGACACTAACCTTAGAGAAAGTAAGTGAAGAAGTTCTTTGCTTCTTTCGGGTCACAAAAATAATCGATGACACAGCCTCACTGGAATTGGTTGCCAGAGGCATCACAATAAATGACATGAAAAAGGAAGGTATGCTTGTAGCAATTGAAAAATTGTGAACAGCATCTACAAGAGGATCAGCAAGAATAGCTGCAAGAGCTGTTCCGAGTAGTAAAAGTAGGATGGATTTGAAGCAAATCCAGATGGGATTATAAATGCCTTCCACAACTTCATCACTCTGATCAATAAGCATATTGAGTTTATCCTTTGTGTTCTGCATTAGATAAAATCCATTACAATCCATCCACTTTTCATAGATGTCAACCACAAAATGTTTTGGCGGATGTGAAAGAAGCAACTTACCATGTGAAATTCATGCATGAACTTTTTTGAGTAAGCACCAGAATTTGCAACAGAACATTTAGCTTCATCAATCCATTTTGATATTCCCGCAACAAACTCCTCTTCTTCGATATTTGAATTTTGAGATGTATCAAATTCTTTCAGTATTTTATTTACAGCATCCTCCCTATCCAAATCTACTTCTTCAATTTTTATTCCTATGATAAGTGCCCTTAACTCAGATTGTGATACTGATCCATTTGAATCCAAATCTAGTTTATGGAACAACCTGTGACCAAACATATCAGGATAATAACTAGAATCAGTGGAACACCTCACGACCAATTAAATCAAAAATAAATACTAACTTTTTTATAACACTGATATTAGGTTCTCCATCATCATTGATAAGTCGTCCAAGTGATTGCATCTGAGCATGTATTAGAATTCCTCATATTACATGTTTGTGCTTTGCATATGCCAATCTTCGCCGCTGAATCCATGGTTGAAATACCTGGTTCATAGTATGAATTAAATTATGTTAGTAGATTTTAGTACCTCTTGCAGTAGATGAAATCATAATAGCAACAATCAGTAATACGACCTGACTGCTTATTATGCTCAACATGAGCTACTTGTTATGCTCAACATGAACCTGATAAATATATAAAAGATGTGACACGCAATCAATCCTAATAAAAGATACAATGCTAACCCGATAAAGGATAAAATTTTACCATAGCAATTTCAGTATGAACAAATTTAAATTCATTCTCAAGCAAAATTTTGCTACGCTTACATAATAATGTCATATGTGATTATTCAATTAGGTCGGTGACACTAATGAGCAGTGACACCTCTGTTTCACTGAGACATTAGCCACAATGGGAAAAACAATATAGTCCTCATCTAGCAACTTGAATGAGTTGAATTTCTAATCTCATTTTTCCATGATCAATTTGTAAAAGATCCAACTTAAATTTTATTTATAATTAAACTTTCAAACTAAACTTAATCTTCAAACACCAAAGAATCCCTTACTATTGTGATTTAGAAGTAATTGCAAAGGAAAAAACACACATCGAAGCACAGGTACATTTGACAAGGTATACTAGTTCAGTGTGACTTTCGGGACTATGGCTTGCTGTTTTACTAATTTGTGTACTTTTCTGGGCTAGAACATGCTTCGTTGATCCAAACAAGTGATAAGTGATGGATAGATATCTAGGTTTGATAAAAACATTACATCTTTCTCAATAGTTACCTGATAAAGACAATAAGAAACCAAGAGCACAGTTGCAACAATGAAAGAAAGCAAGACTGCTAGATGCTGTCCAGAGGGAAAACTGAAAACTCTAGGCATTTGCACAATTACAAATGGGCTAATGGATACGGCCATAATCCTTGCAGCATTGCTTGTCTGAAGATCAGTTGAAACACCAGACCCTTAAAAACAAATTAGAAATAAAACAATCAGTACCTAAGCAGACCACAGCTGATATAAACATTATCTTGACGAGTCAATGCAGATAAGAACATTGAACTTGATCACTTGATCATTCAAGAACATGCAAGTTTAACTTATTAGAGATTTATAGTAACAACATTATGGGTGATTACCAGAAGAAAAATGGGTCAAAACAAAATTATTAGAATAAAAGGAAAAAAAACATGGAAGAAGCTTAAATACAAAATTATGCTAATCCAAAATTGGCCACATTAGCGTATAATCCTTCGATTTCCAAACAACTCTTGACTTTGTTCTGCAACTATAGCACTAAAATTATCGATCTTAACATCACAATTATTTAAATCAGTGCATTTTATAAGCACTCAAGTTGAGGGATCTGAGAAGTACTACCAGTCAAAATCTTTCCTAGAAACAGGAAAAACAACACCTATGCCATAGAACAGAACCCACAAACTGCAGAAAAAAGCTGAGAAAGGAACTGACCAAATAGACTGAAGGCTTTGGTATCTTGTGAATCAATTGAGGTTGAATCCTCTGAGAGGTCACATTTGCCAACAATTACACAGGATCCCCAGAGTACTGTCAGCAACATCACAGTCGATCCAGCAAGTAAACCCATTCCAATCAATACTTGATTTTGAGCAGTTTCTCTACTTCCAGAAAGACCAGATACTACAAGAAATGTAAGAGTATAATTAGTTGGGAAGTTAACCAAAAGTTAATCAAAAGCAATGGGAACTTCACCAGATGACCATTATAATATTAGAGTTTGACTTTTTCATGTGCTTCCAGCTGATGCAAAGCATATCCATTAGCCACAACTTGAACAGTCTACAACTTGCTAAAATTTCTATTAACATTCTATACTGTTTGTAAAAGTGACTAACGTCAACAGACACATATGTTTTACATATTGCAGCATCTACAGAAATCTGAGATCTATATGCCACATGCATGCTCAGATGAGTAACAGCACAACCACCCTCCTTGTTATGGGAGCTGCAACAAAGACAGCGAAGTCCGCATTTCCTGGCATTTGTGGTGTGGTTCATTATGCAAATAGGTGCCTGTCCTGTAATATTTATGGATCTATGGATGCTCTATTCTCTAATTTTAAATGCTGATTAATGTAAGTTGTTCCGGTAACTTGGCAAGTTTATTCTTCTGAGTGCCTCAACACAACTTCAGCTGAGCACAGTTTCAGTAGTTTCATAATAATCCTGAAGTTTTATAAGGAGAAATAGATGCAAAAATAAGGAAAACTTAACTATAGAGCAAAAAGGTTAAAAAGCTATATCAAACACAAGACATTAGACGTTCTGTTGCACTTGTTATAAATCCATTGACTGTGGAGTACAACTACAATCCTTAGGAATTTATTAAGAAAGAAAAAGAACATGAAAATTTTCTCCAGAAATGGAATTCAGATATCAAATATTTAATTTGCCCCCGACAAAAGGAAGATCATATTGTATCATCTTGAAACTCAAAAAATATGTTTAAGATTCAAAAAATCTTGTGCTTTATAAGTTAAATTGTGAATGTTCATTATCAAAATTTTGTTATATCTAGAATTAAGCAAACCTTGGATTATCTTGGTTGTGTCTAAGTAGATAATAAAAGACTATTTCTCACCGGTATTTATACATTATGCCAACATGGTCTGGCTACAAAAGGAAGTTATACAGTGGCCTCTGCAAAGGAAAGTCGAACTCTTAGTCAACCCTGGGCAAAACCTTTTGGTAGCCCCAAATGGTTGCGCTGAAACCAGTAGCAGTCCATCCACTCTACGACCGACACAAATGCCAAAACCTTGCTTCTATTGGGACAACAGCAACCCAAGAAACAAACAAAAGAAAGAAAAATCCAATAATCTTCCCATTTACCTCTCGCCTAGCCAGTAGCAAAAGAACGAAAAACATACCACGGATCCAAATGACAGAACAGAGAATAACGGACCCAATCGATCTTAATATTAACGAACAAAAGCAGAAAAATTCCACTAGATCGGGTCGTAAATGATAAAATCCAAAAGGTAGACCGCGACGAAACGCTCGGATCGACAAGGCCGAAGAGATCAGAGCTAAAACGGATATGTTAATACGTCGAAAGAGGAAATTGTACCAAGAATCAGCATGGCGTCAGGGAGAGCCCCAAGAATCGGGAGGAAGAGTCCACCAATAATCCCAGGACCCATGATCTCGAGGAGAAGCTCGCTCCCCGACGACAGATACGTCGCCGCCTTGTACATCAGGAACCCGTAGGCGACGACGAGGAACATGTTTCCGACCACCGTGGTGGTGCACGGCAGCAACCCGTAGGTCTGCTCGCACTGCTCCGCGGCAAAAATCCGCGAGCTTCGCGGCCTCTGTAGGAGGGAAATGAGGGGGGTTTGGGATCCGGGGGCGGAGGGAGAGGAAACCCTATCGGAGACCGGCAGAGCGGCGTGCGCGCCGTCCGCCGGGGACGAGATCGAACGGCCGTGGGCACCGCGGCCGGCGGAAAGGAGGAGAACGAGGAGGAGAGGGAGGAGGGGGGAAGGAGGGACTAGGACTCTTCGCGCCACGGGTAGGACGAATTGTGGCGGGGAAGGTGAAGCGATCGGGGAGTATCGAGGGAAGAGTGGCCGTTTATATAGTAATGTCAGCTTTGCACAAAAGCCCTTCTTCCCACTAGTCTTTTAGCATATAAACCCCCAAAACAAACCTTAATTACTGCGGTCCGCGGAACAAATCATGGCAGGCTATGCTAGTACTAGATTCCAATGGTATTCTTTAGGTTCATGTTGTTGCTATCGTACAATATGTATGATTTATTTAATTTAAATTAGATAATATGATTCATTCGTACGAATGAATGATGAATAATATTACATGGGCCGGTTCAGAATCTTTCATAAACATCATAAAATTAATTTCACCAAAATAGAAAGGGTGTGTTGTTTTTTTTCTTTTTCTTTTTTTACAATTACGGTGGGATTCGTGTCTTCGGTAATTTACCATAATATTCTGGACTCACAATCTTGCTTTTCTATTTATCTCTTGAAAAAAAAGTTTAAGTTCTCGACTTCGCTATATATATATATATATTGTAATGTTTATGATCCCCATTCTCCGATGTGACAAGTACACTTTATTGAAGTAGTTTTAAATGATTTATGTCGTTGGGCTGTGAATTGTATGGATTTTATATGTCAAGTTGTGCATCTTTCTTCTACGAGCTCATGAGACTACATTGCAATCTGCATAACATATATAGCATTCATGGAAAGAGTTTGATCTGAAATGATAGAACACTTGGCAAAAATATATATATATAAATTGAGGACTACAGAATATTTTTCCTTCCAAATCTACTTTTAGTGTTTATTGACTTGGACTGAACCCTCTCAAATTGAGGACATTGAAGCTATTATTGTATCTCTAATCCTTTCTATGAAGATCTTTTAAACGAGTTAATTACATATTATCCTTTATACTTAGACGGTCATAATTTTTATATTAAGATTTTTATAATTCTAAAAATAAAATAAATAATCATATTTGTTCTAACGTAACATCATTAGTCGATGTGAAACTGATTGATAAAAAGATAATTTTAATATCCATTCTATTTTTAGCATATGCGATATTGAAATTCATTTTTTATCGATAAAATTATTCAAAATAAAAAGAATATTAAAATTATTTCTTTGTCTATCATTTACATATCGATACGTGAGGTTACATATTATATTTTTTTATTAATATAGCTAATGATGATAGGACAAATAAAATTATTTATTTTATTTTTAAAATTATAAAAATCTCAATATAAATTTTTTAAGTATAAATACCACCATACTAATAGGATCTAAATATAAAAAGTTATCTATAATTAATCCCCTTCCAAACCTACTTTGAGAGTTTATTTACTTTGTAAACTAAACCATCTCAAATTTGTGGCATTAAAGCCATTTCAAATGGACGTTTCCACTTCAAAATATTCATCTCGAGATCCATGCAAAAGGCTTTGAATCTTAAGCACGAAAAGATTCAGAAAGCAAACTGATTAGATCAATTCTTGCGCATTAGATTCACACTCTAAGTTTGACTAACACTCAACATATCCAAAGCATGATACAAGTGCGCTATCCTTCATCCTCTTCTGTAATCCTCTTCTATCGTTCCCCAACCCTTTAGTAACCCATTCTCTCCATCACATCATCATTGTTATACTTCTAGCAATTACATATGAGCAGAGACGTAGAAGAAAGCCAAACTCATTTGCAAATTTAACATTCTATCAGGTCAAGTTAAACTAATTTTAGCTTCAATTTGATGGTCAAGCAGTCCAATCTACTGCAAACACCTGCAACCATGCAAAATTCCTTGAATACTAAACCCACTAACAAAAAGCTCGATCATTTGAAGTACTACAAAGTATCAATTTGGTTCATTTGCCATGTATAATTCTCATCGCAAATGAGTTTTAATGGTCACAGGTGATACTAGCAGCTACAGCTATTCTAGAACTTAGGGCAATGAGGAGAAGGTGGCAATTCCTTACTCTTTTGGGTTGTGGTGAGAGTTTGGCAATTCCTTACTCTTTTGGGTTGTGGTGACTGGTGAGAGTACGGTGGTTGATCAGGAAAACAGAAATGACAAGAACTGAAAGAGGAATATATATGCTGAGTGTGTTGGCCAGCCGAAGCGAGCAAACCTCTATTTACAAAGTGATGCAAGAATGCGCCGTGGAGGATCAAATGATCGCCGGGAATGCAGGACAGCCAGATTATCCAGCAAAAGGATGTCACCTTTCTTCCAACCTATAGCAACACTTTCTTCTTCAAGGATATTTAGACATTCATGTATTATATCGGCCGGCAAAGGTGTCCCATCTCCAAAAGTAACTGCCTTGACAGGATCATTGCGAGCATCCTCCCATCCAGTATAGGCAGCAACCATGCTGTTGAACCATATTTTCCGTCCTCTACTTTGATCTAGTCTGATTGCTAGAATTGGGCCTGTTACTGTTTTCACTCCGTCTTCCAACCATTCCAACTTCACTCCTAGGTGAGCTGCCCTGTGATCGATATATGTAGATTTTCAAATTCACAAACAAAATATTTAAGAATGTCCCGAATAAAGGTTTTCAATTAGATTGAAGTCTGAAAAACCTTATATCTGGCTACATGCCAATGACAGAGAAAAATGAGGCTTTGGTAGGAGGAATAACCATCGAAGAAGTTTCCAAGAGCAAATTGTGAGACCGCTAAGATGATGAATTATAATGCTTTTGTAGGAGATAAACACCGAAAAAGCTAACCAACATACCTGAGATACAGAATCATTAGTTTCCTTTAGCCAAATATACTATAATTTCAGTTCCAGCATTATAAATTGTTAAAATTATTCACCTCATGTTTGCTAATGACATCATCATTTTGCTTTAGGGGTAACAATAGGTCTTGACATAATCTGTCTAAGATGTTGGACATGTACTCTAACATCATTGGTCTACTCTTAACCTCAATAGAAGCAACTTTGATATCCTTTTTCCAAAGAATTATAACCGTGGTACTGGGCAATACATTCATGATGTTCTTGGGATCAAGGAGGGCAATTGGCGTATGAAGTACCAAGGTGCCTTCATAAGTCACGGAAGACTCTCTGGAAGGTATCAAGAATCCCTTATTGAGAAAATGGTAAATAGGCTTCATGGATGGCAAAAAGGCTTGATCTCCCAAGCAGAAAAGTCATTCTTATCAATTCCATGTTAATGCTATTCTTGTTCACACCCTCATAAATGCTTGGATCTCGGTGAAGGGCATAAACAGAATTGTCAAGCTATCTCGTAGGTTCTTATGGGATCACAACCCATCCCATAGCAATATGACGTTGGGATACATTTACCAAATTTGAGGATGGGGGAATTGGTCTCAGGGTTTAGTTAAGATTACCATTCAGGCCAAAAGGTTACTTGCTATTCTCAATAATGCTAGCAGCCTTTGGAGTAAAACTGATAGCTTATCGGCTGTAAGGTTTTAAAGCTCTTATAGCTAATTCATTTTGTCTCTTACGGGAAGCATTGGAATGAATGCCATTTTTGCAACCATCAGCCCAAGCCTATGTCCATTTGTGTCAAGGTTTTAGCTTTAATCAATGGCCACATTCTAGGCTCTAGACAAACTGAGGGTGGCATGGTTTTGTGTTTCCTACTAGAGAGTCGTGTTTCATTTTGGATTGCAATGGTTTTTTCATGTCTAACAAAAATAATCCAAGTTGTGGTTTTGTTATAAGCAATGTATGGAGGGATCATTGCAGTTGGATGTAACTATAGAAGACTGACTAATGCTATTCAAGCAGAATGCCAGGCTATCCCGGAGGGTGTCCGGTGAGCTTAGAAGCTCGATCTTTAGCATATCTGGGTGAGATTAGTTCCCAAACAAATGATCAACATACCTTCTAACCCATGTCACTTTCTGGGGTCCTAAAGTATTCAAAGCAAAGAGTTACTTCTTTGAGATGCCGCCATTAAAGTTTCCATGACATTTCTTGTTTTGCTGATGTTCATACCTCTGTCAAATTTTGGAATGACGAGACACCACCGATATTTTCTATGGACAGCTTTGATTTAATAGTTATATTTCTTCTTGAAAAACATAACTCTTGTTTTTTATAAGTATCGTATTTCAACTCCCAGTATTTACCTTCTTTGTCCATTTTTATAAATTCTAACATAACCCACCACTTAAACTTAATCGAACATAAGAACTGATTGATTGCCCTTTGATTTTTAAATTAAGGTGTCACGTGTCGATCGAAATAGTTTCGTCTTCGATTCTAGTTATTTTTTTCTGAATTTGTTTGATATGATCTTCTTGACTGGTTCCATCTACTCTGTGATTTATTAGAAGTCCTATGATATAGGAGGGTACCTTCCTTCATATATTGCAGACTATAATAATGATAGAAAAAGCATTGGCATTCTATTAATGCTAAAGCTAAATTAACCGAGGACAGTGTCAAGATGTTACTATCTATGTGCAAATAACCAAAGGATACCACAAACCTTTCCTCTGCCACGCTTCTATCTTTGGTCAAGAACGTCGATTGCCATCCACGGCCGATTGGCGACGAAGGATCGTCTCCCTCCCCCAAAACCCTCGTGTAGATCAAGCCATATTCCTCCAATCGCGCCACGAACTCCGGAAATTTCGCCTTCATCCTCTCGTAAACTAGATGGCTTAGCACGATCGGAGTTTCCCCGCCGCTTCCAGGCTCCACCTCGCAGAAAAAGAACAACTTCGTCGGGAACTTCGGCACCTGGCCAACCCCAAATCTCAGTCAGTTGAGAGAGAGAGAGAGAGAGAGAGGTTTGGGGGAGGAGGAACCTGCGCCATCTCGTGGTGGAAGGGGATCTTCTGGTCGGGTGGGGACTCGTTGGCGGTGAAGACGCGGCCGACGACGTTGGTGCGGGGAGCGGCGCCGCCGACGTAGGGGAGCTCGTCGTAGCCGAAGGCGGCCACGGCGCGGTCGAAGTCGGCGGCGTCCCGGACAGGGAAGCCGCGCAGGAGGAGGGCGCCGCTCGACCGAAGGAGCGACTCGAGGCGGGGCCTCTGGGATGCCACGGCCGCGTTGAAGCTGCCTAGGTCGAGATCCACGGTCGGGCTCGGAGAGAGGACCGCCGGAAAGACGACGACGCCGCCGACGGCCTTCTGCTCCGGGATGCTCGTCTCCACGAACAGCTCGTCGTGGGCCATCAAACCCTTGCCGTCGCTGCGAGTCAGCACTCTGAGGTCGCGACCGAGGAGATATGGGCCCAATGCAAATGGTATGAGGTTGAGAAGCACGTCCACATTCATTGGGTTTGCGTGCGTATATTGCAAGGAATATACTGTAGTCACAGATAATTGTAGGAATTTGTAGTTTTCGAATAATTTCTTTCAAGTGGTTTTCTTTATCTTCGAAATTTTATTTCAGAAACTTATATGTATAATAATTATGTATTTAGATATCAGATAGACAAAATAGAAGTAAAATATATAGATATGTGAAACCTTCCATAAACTTAATTAGTGTCATTAGTTGAATAATACTCATCGTTAATTTGAAGTCCGTCTCTAAGCAAGTTTGTTTACTAACCGATGTGAAAATATAAGAAATCAGGATCTATTAGTACTTGAATTAGGAAATGATATCACCGGAATAATGCACAAATATAAAAAAAAAAATCCTAAACAAAAAGAGAGCATAAATACATAACCCAATATTGATAAAAATGAGGGTTCTGATCCCTAGTTTTCCCTTAAATTACTTACCTTCTCTCTGTATCAGTCAACATCAAACTCTTTTTCTGTTCTTAAGATTAACTGAGAGAATAATATCACGTTACTGAATATTGAAATTGAAAGATCGGATTGCATATATTATGTTTAACAAACGATCTCAAAGCTTAAGCTGTGGAAGTTTTAGTATTAGTCATTATTCAATTTATAATAACTAAACCTTATGTCTTCTCATTCTTGTGATAAAGTTAGCTTTGGTTTCATGCATTAGTTGAACAAAACTTTTTGTTCATTTTTGACTGGTAATTTGTGCACTAGTTATTAGTATTAATTAATTAATTATATATATATACTTAAAAAAGTCTATTTTAAAAAATATTAGTTAGTGTTATTTTTAAAATAATGATATTATCCCTATCTTCGCCTCACACCACCACCAATCGTCCTTATTGCTTTCTATGCTATTGCTTACGGTTCCTCTGTCAAGATTAATGACATGAATGATATAAATAACATAAGAAGAGATAGTCAATATACCATCACCCTCGCTCATAGCCTCCTCTATCAAGGTGACGATAAAGGCGAAGGTGACCAATACAAAGGGGCAGGGGATGCTAGGGGCATGTAGTATTAGAGGAGGTAGTCGATCATGGTAGCTACAAGGATAGTGAGGCGACGACCGCCATAAGCAAGAAAGGAGAGGGTCATGAGTGAAGATAACAAGGGAGAGGACACACAAGTTGCTATCGATAGCAATAGAGAAGAGTGAGATGAGGATGATAAGGGGAGGGCCACATGCAGAAGCAACCAAGGGCTTGTGCATGGAGGTGGTTGATCATAGCAATATAACAATAGGGCAGATGCGACTATGGGTGAGGCATGAGGAGGTTGTGAGCAAAGACAATAAGAGTGAGAGCTCGCAGGTTGCCATTGATGATGGTAGGGAGGGGGAGGGAAGGTAGGACAAAGAATGATGAGCGAATGATTAAGGTCTTTACACGAATATGACTAGTGGTTAGAATGGAGAGTTGCCATTGATGATGGTAGGGAGGGGGAGGGGGTAGGACAAAGAATGGTGAGCAAATGATTAAGGTCTTTACACGAATATGACTAATGGTTTGAATGGAGGTAATAATCTATACAGCACAGGCAGGAGAAGGAAAAAAATCATCTTTTTACGAAAGAAATAATGTTTTACAAATTTTTTTAGAAATTAATGTGTTTTGTGAGAAGTAGTTGACATTCGGATTATGTCTACAATCTTATCCAAACATAAGAGAACAAAAATAGCTTTTATATTTCTTTCCTTGCAATGTTTAGGAATAATTTTTTTCGCTATAAATATTAATGTTATGGCAGGGCCAACTTTGAGTTAAGAATATAGATATTTAAGAAATTTAGTGTATGATTAATTTTAATGATTATGAATTTAAAATAACTCTATAAAAAAAAAGGGGGGAAGAAAGATATGTTAAAATTTTATTAATCTCAATTGGGAGTTTCGATGTCACTAATTAATTAATTACGAAGGCATATATGCTAATTGGTTTTGCAGATATATTAACGTTAAACCTAACTTTAGAAGTGCAGTTGTATGTTTACTTTCAATCCAAGATCAGATATTTTGTCACCGTCAGGCTCCAAAAAAGAATAAGACTTTCGGAACGAGTTGCTTGTGGGCCCGGATGTACGAACCAATGAAATATGCCGTTTACGTGTATGGTTGGTCCGACGGGACACAGAAACCTGGATCGACCCGCAGTCCGAACGGGTAATTAGGGTTCTTCGTGCAAGAAGATGAGTTCGATTCCGCGGTGGTGATAAGAAGAGCAATCAAAGCATATGTCGATCCGATCCGGCCGTTAGTTGTATAGCCATGATGCTTTGTTGCTTGGATGCGGTAAAGTTTCTTTGACTTCCTTCTCTTTATTTTCTGCTTCTGTTGTACCCAACTGCTTCCTATATAATTTGATTGCCTGATTCGTCGTGTAAAGTGGGTTATTCTAATGTTTGTCTTAAAGATTCTCGTAATGGACCGTCTTGAAGTGCTCGGAGTCACTGCTTGATTGATAATCTGATATGGAATTGTTGTATTGACCTCCTTTTGATCAATCATCAATGTGGGGCTCATCGACATCTCATCCACTTTGGTTGCCTTTCTCCTTTGTACATTGGCTGTCTCTTTGGAAGATTAAAGTTGTCATCCTGGCTGGTGGAACATTTTCTTTTTCTGTTAATTAAGAAAAGGTTCTTTTACCCAAACAAAATTAGGATGATGGATGGTTCTTTCTTTTGCAAATGGTAACCGGTGAAGATGGGATTCGAACTTTACTATCGGCATCTTCCTCAACCTTTGGTAAGTAGACTTGAGTACACAACCACTATACCAATGTTCTAGGTGTTCTTATGTTCATTTCATATTAATGGTGTTATTACTTTACCAAGAAGGCTTATGACTTAAACGTGGATCTAAGAGCAATAATCATTACTTAATTTGTACTGACTCCATACACAATAACCATCAGATTTGGGTTGGATATTGGATTTGAATATTTGTTCATTTATTTTAATATTTGAATATTTTTATGCAAGTGTTGATAATATTCATATAAGATAGTGAACATTATTATGCAATTATTTATATGTGTAGTTCCTTAAAATTTTCCAACCTTGTTATTTATATGTCATATCATTCATCATTTAAGGAAGAATTACCAGCTCACTAAATACACATGATTTATGTTTCCATCGAAGAAGTCGGTCATTTTCATTCACAAGTTTTATAACCGTTATTTTCAAATGCCTATTTTATTTTTTACTTTGGCAAATGCCTTTTTCTAAGCCAACTAACCTCCTATGATGTAGTCAAATTACCTTGCCTTCATCCTTCCACAATTATAGCTAAATAGGATACAGTATCATCATCTACGTTTTTATTATATTTGTGGGTGTTCGACTGGGTACTCGACAAAGTGGGTGTAGAAAGCATTATTCATTCAGTGGCTCACTCTTTCTTTTTTTTTTCCATTTGGTTGTTGGCTGTGGGAGGTGGGACTTGGGTGCTTGATGGGTGGGTAGGGTGTGAAACAAGATTCCGAGAGAGCCCAAGATGCATGAATTGCCACTATCCTCTGCTTTCAGTGATGCTCAAGACATACGTGGCCTTGAGAATAATCAGTAATATCTGATGATTCTTTTAGAAAGCTTGGTAAGATAGCAACTATAAAGTTAACTTCTGGATGCTCAAGGCATACATGGCCTTGAGAAGAATCAGAAATATCTGATGATTCTTTTAGAAAGCTTGGTAAGATAGCAACTATAAAGCTAATTTCTGGATGTCACAATGATTAGTTTGTCATGTATGATGCATGAATATGTTGATAAGGATGATTTGTGGGACACAGTGCATCTGTACAAGTAGATTGTGATGTTTGTTGACCATCGAGTATAAAATAAATCAAATTTGCTTCGAAAAAGAGTATGCTATACTTGTGGATCGGAATTTACCTTCTGCTTGAAGAGACTTGAGATCAGATACTGGATAAGTTCATATCGAGTCAGCTCTGTTTTACTTTTGCCCATGTGTAACCTATCTCAGATTTTTAAATGTTAATGTCATCTTTCTGTCAGTGAGAAGATACCTAGTGAGTTTATTTTAATATATTTGCTTTCTGATATAGGGTCTCGTGATGGTTGACTAGAATATTGACTAGTTAAAGAGTGAAGGCAAATTAAAGAAGTACAAAGCAAACTTATTCACTAAAACATTGTGGTTATGATGTCATATTAGCCTCATGACTGATAAAAGATATATCTCGTTCTTTATCTTGGAAGACATTGATGTTCTTATATTTCATGACTTTATCTAGTGTAGAGTTTAGAAAATTTCACCATATTATCTTTTTCATTATTTAGACATTGATATTCTATTGAATTTTGAAAAATGTGTTCAAGAAAATGTATCCCAACATTTTCCAAATTGTAAGCTTATTGTTCATCAAGCATTAGGATTTTTTTGATTGTTGAATCTTTGATTTCGATGGAGTTCTGCTGTTTAAAACAAATCTGACATGTTTCCCCAACATACTGTGGATGGAAGTACATTTTAGTGCGAAATTGGACTTAAAAATTGCTTATGGTAAATTCGTCACTGCATGTTTTCCTTATTTATCAAGTGAAACAACTGATATGCATTAATATATAAAGCAGGGTGCTTCATTATATGTTAGTGGAAGTGTTTATAACCTTAAATGCAGCACGATACATGTTAACTATTTTTATTGTTTTTCTTAAATGTTTAAAGCGGAAGTTCCTGGAACCATCTTGATTTGATATCTTGAGGTTTTGGGTCATTTTTTCTCAATTGGATTCAATACATGTCCGCGATCTATGTAGGCAAATTGAAACCTCCTACTAGATCCTACATTTAGAGTAAGATAGACATAAATTTGTTCCTTCTTGTCTGTAAGCTGATAAATGAATGCATTTATTTGTAATACCAAATATTTAAGACAGGCGGTGATGGCTAAGTAGATGTGAATATTAATCTTGAAAATTTGCTAGTTCAGTCATCTTCACAGGACAGAAATATTGTCCTTTTTGTTACTTTTATCTAACCAACAACTTATAAAAGAAAATGAATTCCATATTGCACTTTTAATGGTTGCTTGTTACTAATTTTTTATCAGCATGTTTGGGGTGCATTCCATGATATCTGTAGTTTGAATGTAGGAAGATTAGAATGTGTTATGTGTTGCATTTGTGTGGTGTTTGTGCCTAGAATGGAACTGGATTTCTGTGGAAAATTTTGCAGGCGCTAATTTTGCCACCTTGCAACAACTGAGATCAGGTTTATCCAATGCTTGCTGTCAGAATCATTTCCAATCATTATTGTTTGCAAAGTTGAGAATTTTCAATTTTTCCAACAGTATTATTCGTTGCAGATTTGGCATCTGAGTATTTCTGTCCAGGTTAAGATTCTGTTTTCAACATTGGACAACGATGTGAGGCAAGAATCATGATGATGAGACAAATTATGCTTTGCATCCTGCAACTTTTGCTCCTTTAGCAAAGTAGTGGATGGGACCAGGCACCCCAAAAACACCAAAACTGAAAACCATTTGAGAGAGCTGTGGGAAATGTTACTCCATCCGACTCATATTGGATATGGAATAAAGATAGCATATCAAAAATGTGTGTTCTCATTCTCATCTTTTCTTTTCCATGTGCTTCAGGAGATAAAAAGGTAAGAAAATGACTACTATTTGATAAACTTCTTTTGTATTTTTTGATTATTTTTATCTAACTTTCATGGCAATTAATACAGATAATACACATGAAGGTGGCTGCTACTTGTCAGCAGTGAGAAATATTAAGGAAGTTTATTACTTGTGTTGCCATCAATCATAGAAAGGATGTCTTCATGGGGTTGCTGGCCTTTATCTCTACAGCCTAGATTGAGCACAAGTTAGCTGACAGGAATTTGTGGCTAATTTTCAATGAACGTGTAATTCCCAAGATTCCTACTTTTTAGCACTCGTTGGCAATTTTTTGGGAGTATCAACCAAAGGAGTACAACTTCATCTGGCTCTGTGTTTTCCTTATCGGATCTTATGAAGTAATTCTTATTGGCCTCTGTTTATATCATTGATACTGGTTATATCAGCCTCCAAATTCTGAAAGAGATGGAAGATTATTTTTGATTAAAATGGCCGACATGAGAGGTAACTTCTTAACAAGGGATGTTGATCACAAGAACATACAGGTGATGATTTGTGGCATGTAGTAGAGTATCTGGTGACATACATATTGGATATGCTTAACATATTGCCATCCGTTCTCGAAATAAATAAACAGATAAAGAGTGTAGATCTGATTAATTCATCAGAAGCTCATGAATCGCTTGGATGTCTGCTTATAATTTGATTTGAGAATTATATCCTATGCGGTGCCATATATCTTAGTCATCCAAATCTACTGGCCTTCAAAGCCGATCAAGTTTTATGCACATGCGAGTAATCTAAAGGTAAAGTTGAACCAGTTCAATATCACTGCCAAGAGGGTAGTAGACATTTTCTAGATGCAAAGAGCACTAATTGTTTTTAGTTGATTAGCTGCTGAAGAATGTCAATTGTTGATGTCACTGGGAAGAACCATACCATGCTCCAAAAGCATCTTGTTAACCAGGAATGTTTTGCTGCTCTAAGACATCATCAAGTAAAGCTAAGGGAGTTCCATGTACGAATCAAAGTGCATATTGCCCATGGTGTAGTAGATACAGCAAATGAGCCTTTTGGTTCTGTGCTACATTAGTATTTTTTTCATGAGCTCGGATGAGATTATGGCAGTGACTCCAGCCAAGTTAATTTTACTCAGATTCGGTTTTAGTCCATCTCTTGGATCTTCAACTGAACCTGCCCCACCAGAGTGATGCAGACTTTGCTAGTGGGTTCTGTGACACACATCACAAGCCCTTTTCCTGCTCTATAAATACCAATCCAACATGGCTCTTCATATCTCATCAGCACCTCCTATCTCTGCACTCCACCACTTGCTCTGTTTCTTTCTTCACGACTCTTATCAAGAGATGGAGTATACTTCTAGCTTGCAGCGCCAGCTTGCCAGCATGAAGAAGAACCTCTTTGATCAGGTTGGGTTTCTTCTCTCCACCTTGCTACTCTCTTTGTACTATAGGTGCTCTCAATCCAGGCAAAGCCTTCATTTCTTGCAGTGACTTCAAGAAATGGACTCAACTGCCACACACCACCATGATCATTATGGTTTTCATTTGTCCAACTTTGTTGTGTTCTCAAGTGAAAACACTAAATGATCAGATAGAAACCAGGATATATGAATCACTGCCAGTCAAGACATTCTTAAACAGTAACAGATTTCCCTCTCTCTCTCTCTCTCTCTCTCTCTCTCTCTGTGGCTCTGTGGCTCTGTGGCTCTCTGTACATATATATATATACACATACATATCTTTCTCTCAGTTTCAAGTTTCATAGATGCATTGAGAACCTTGTAAGCTCATGAATTAAGATGTTACCTTAAACATTATTCAGAACATGAGTAAGCCACAGTAATGTGTCACTTATATTTCTTAAACATTATTCATCTAAGCTTCCAGATTGGTCTTAAAATGTCCCAATAATTTCACAAGGTTTATGAATTTATATATATATATTTTTCATATATGTATAAATATATTGTTGTCTTCAAGAGAAGTATAATCAATCTTACAATAACATTAAAGTTTTGATATGTTAAATAAGAACACCTGCAAGTTTTGTTCTATATGAATTATTAGCTCACAAATGTAAGGCTTCGGAGACTACACATCAATATTCTGATGTCCATCAGGCATCCTCTTTGCAATATCTTTGTACATGCAACTGTGTTTTCTCCTTATACACAAATATCTGTTATGTTTATTTACACAAGACCAGTTTATCAATTTTGCCAAGTCGTATTGCAGGGATACCTAGATGAACAATTTTATCAGCTAGAGGAGTTGCAGGATGAATCCAGCCCTAATTTTGTGGAAGAAGTTGTCACCTTGTTCTTCAGGGATTCATCCAGATTGGTGGCTAACATCGACCAGGCTCTGTAAGCACATTTCTTTGCAGAGTAGTCTGCACATGGAAAGTTCACATTTGTTAATATCATCAATTTCTATGCAGTCAGAAGTACCCTCAAGATTTTCGTAGGCTGGACAACTTCATGCACCAGTTGAAGGGTAGTGCTTCCAGGTAATACTCGGTGCCCATTAGAAAACATCATATTTACAAGAACAGTCCAGTAGATGAGATCCTCAACAGTGCAAGGATTAAGAAGAGTGAATGCACGTAGTTTTATCCTTGCAAACACAAAGACTATCTTCTTGATTCAAAAACTAGCTCATGATTAAGCGGAAGTTGCAAAACCTAAAAAGTGATGATGGATATACTGCTATACCTTTCACCAGAACTCCAAAAATCTCACATTTGTAAACATGAAATTGCGCTCAACCCTTCAAGAACTTTTCTTTGTCTTGTTCTCTCTCTCTTTCTTTTTATATATATATATATATATATATATATATATATATATATGGTTCTTCATGAACTATTTCCCTTGTCTGGCTACACCTTTTCTTTCTTGCTTTCTTTTATTATTGGATCATTTGTTCTTGATGATGTGCAAATATGACTAATATAAGCTTGTGGAACTTGTGTAGCATCGGTGCTGCAAAGATGAAGAATGAATGCACCAGTTTCAGAGAATTCTGCAATAAAGAAAACCGTGAAGGGTGCTTTTCTTTTCCTCAACAATAGTTCACTCAAATACTTTACTTCTGTGCATGACCTGTTCATGCTTTACTAATAATAATGCATCCACACCCATTCAGATGCCTGAGATCATTTCAGAAGGTGAAGAAGGAGCATGCTGTCCTGAAGCAGAAGTTGGAAAACTACTTCCAGGTTGAATTCAAGCAAAAAAAACTTTACATTGTCCTGAACTCCCATCTCCTCAAACTTGTTAAGTAGCTCTCATTTTTGCTGTGCCAGTTGCTGAGACAAGTTGGTCCTGTTGACAAAGCGACTCGCTCTGGCAACTGAGAAGAGAGGCTCTCGTTCGTGAAGCCATGCGGCAGTAGGAGGAATGATGCGCGTCCACTGACCCATTATAAAGCCTAGATTGTGTGAGAATAAGCAATGTTGTTGCAGTTGATGTTGGCTGTAGAATGTAAAATGGAATCGATTATATTGTATCATCCTCATCTATATATTATATATAATTACATGAGAATAAGCCATTTCGTCTTTAAATATTCTCTCAAGTCTCTATTACTGTGCATAAAGTGAACTAAAAAAAAATGGAGTCCTCGACTTAAAAAAAAAAAAAATTAATTTCATCAAAAATAGTAAAAATAAAAATTTAATTTCAGAAGTTTACTATCAAAAGTCAAAACTTTTTACTAAATATTATTTTTAAAGATTATGGGATAAGATTTCTAACTCTTAAAGTTTAATAAGTAGATTTTATGTACTGCAATCGTACTAATATTTTAGATGTATGGCCGGATAAGGTTGGACGATAAAGTCAAAGCTGATTGACTCATCGTGTAAACCCATTCGTGGATTCGTCCGCGAGTCAACGTAGCTTCGTCAGCTGAAGTTGAGGATGGGTCACTCCAACCAAACCTTCTGCACTTCGTTGATATGATAATAATTGAGTGATCTCAACTGAGATTGCATGACACAGCGCCCGTTAATTTAGATTAATAGAGAACTATTCTCACAATTGTCCAAATCGTACATCTAAAACAAAGAACAATTTTTATAGTATTTAAGGACCATTTAACTTTGGAAAATAATAAGGATAAATTCCTTTTCTAAAACAAGCCCTTATTTTCATAAATTTTCATCTATGCTTCCATTTCCATTTATTACTTAAAAAATACCCCCTAAGCTTTTATCCTGTTGATCATCACCTCCGCCCCATCATCGCTCTCCCCTCTCCTTCGCTGCTTGTTACCCTCACCTTCGCTCCCCTATTTTTTTGTTGCCCTCGCCTCGCCTCCCCTTTTCTTTCAACCTCTTATTCTTTGTTGTTGCCCTTGCCTTGTCTTCCCTCTTCCTCCATCGTCATTTGTAAGGATTTACTGTCACTTGCTGACGACCTTGGCATTACCTAATGATGTGTTAATACCATCGTTGTTGACATGTTCGTCTCTAACCCGACCTTCATTATTGCCCCTCTATCAAGGTTAACGATTGATAGAATAAATCATGAAAAAGATAGAAAAATAGAATATGTATTTGTGTTTGATATATGCTCCCTATTTATACACACTAGGAGGGAGGATTTCTCTCAACAGAACAACGAGTTCCTTATGTAATTGGGGAAATCTTAGCTGCTATCAACGATGTGGACGATGGGATGGAGGAGAGCCTTAGCGTCCTCTTTCCGCTTACATTTATTTGTCACACTCTCACCCCGTCGCCTCTTGTTAGTCATAGATGCCCTGCAAGTCAATCACGTGAGTAATGACATATGTTACTTGACATACAATCTTTTTACTTATTATTATTATTTGATATTTTATCACTTTATATTGCTTGATGCATATTGTGATATCCATAGATCTGTAAAATGGGAATCGAATCGTAATGAGATCATCATAATGAGACCGATTCGCCTTTAAACACACATCATAAATAATCTCGGTCATAGGTTGCTCGAGAAGGACATCGAGATAACCGGATAGACTGGTGTACTGTATACTCGTACATATGATAGAGGCCGCTGGTCTCATAGCTGCTCGTGTGGGGACACTAGGGATACAATACAGGTGCTTATTGGAGAATGAGTTCACTGATTGATTTACTCACGGAATGCTAGATGGTTAATGATACCTCATTGTCAGACAACGATTCTATTATCCCAGTGGTGTACCAAGTCTTTATACTTGAGACACCAAGGATGTCCTATATGAGTACTTCATTCTTTGATATTGGACTTATAGGTTTGGAAATTTCAGATCTAGCATAGCTAGTCATTGAAAGTGGTAGCCAACCTTACGAAGACTATTGAGTATCGATAGAGGATCACCCGCTCTCGGTGTCATGATAGAAATATCCCATGTATTCTTACTCAAACAAATCCCTGACTAGGGTTATTCGGATTGAGAGAAAAAGAGTTCTCCGGGAGAATTTGATTAGAGCGAGACTCGAGTAGGAACCGTATGAGTCTGATAGCACCATTCCCGGAATACGATATTTGAGATATCAGATGGATGAGAGACTATAGATACATGGTAACTAAGGACAAACATGTCTAATGGATTAGATTCCCCTATATCATTTAGGGACTGCAGTATAGTAGCATAATACGTTCGTAGTCAATGAGTCGAGTGAATTATTATGAAGATAATAATTTACTAAGCCAGAATGAGTTTTAGTAGGTATGACTCACGACCAACTCGATATTAGGCATAGAGGATCACACATATATATAGGCATTGCGATGAGTAGAGATTCAAATATGAGATATCCGTCGGAACCCCTATCTTATTGGATATCTAATAAGCTCTTGAATTATTGGATCCTACGGATGAGGTCTGATAAGAGCCAATGAGAGATTATTGGAGATCCACTAATCTAAGAGATTTGGGTAGTTGGATGAAGCTCCAATACCCAATAGGGCAAGATCCATTACGGTTAAGTTGACAAGAGGCCTTTATAAATAGGAGAGAACTAAAGGTTCATAAACTAAAGTTGTTTTATTACCACCTCCTATTCTCCTCTCCTTCTCCTCCTTAGATAGTAGGCCTAGAGATTTGAGGAGCATCGTTGCAGCTTTATTGTATAGATCACCGCTAGAGATGATGACACTTGACCTCATTCATACTCTCCTATAGATCTATAGGGATTTAGGGATATATGATCTTCCTAAGTAACGCAATCTTTTATATACGTAATTTTTTATTTTTACAGATTTTGCACGCTAATTTTCGCACGACGACGAACATAATTTATGAAAAATTTAAAAAAATTTATTTTTTTGTTCTTCCGCTGCGCATGTGACGTTGCCCTCAGAATTTCCTACACCTCCACCCGTTGTCTATTGCTATCATCACGAGGAACGAGGGGTTTCAGATATGCATAAAAGTACGATCATCTTCGACTTCATTTCATCGGTGACGATATCTTTGCGGCAGGTGATCGCGGAGCACCTGTGATTAGACCTTAGAAGGGTAAGTAGAAGACGGGGAGGTGTCAAAGAGGAGTGAAGGTTGAGAACAATGACAACAACTTCGAGGGTGGCTCGCACAAGCCCAATTCATGACTTTGCTACAATTGGCTTGCGCAAGTTTAAGCCATCGTCAATCATCCTCTCGAGAGATAGCCCACCTCGATCATGATAACAACGATAAACAAGGGGAGGATACGTCAACGAAGGGCGAGGGTTAAGGGGCGGATGAGGACACAATGATAACAACGGACAAAAGGATGGAGGTGAGAACAAACGACAATGGGACAAAGGTAAGGACTAATATCATTTTTTACGGAAAAAAAAAACACATGCAAGAACAAATGAAAAAGGGAGCTAACTGAAAATTTATGATTTTAATTTTGAGAATTTTCTCTGTTTTCCGCCGCCTTCGCTCTCCCCGACATCATCTTCAAGCTTTGGGAGCGATACGTTAACGGAGCTCGATCGACCAGAACATGAGCCGACTCAATTGGGTCGGTTCGAGTGAGGTCACATAAAAAAAGAGCCGATTCGGGTTGGTGGGTTCGGACCGGCTCGTGAAGTAACTTTAAATGACATGGTGAACAGGGCGCATGGATCGTAGCCAAATTGCCGCTGATTGATTGCACCTAACGCGACGAATTAACCGTTCGATGCTTCAGAGAAAGGAAAGACCGCTTCACCAACCGCGCCTCATCGGTCAACGCTGTCGGACTCTCTCTCGCCTGCTGTGTATATATAGAAAACGAGGCTCCCACACACCCACCCCAACTCCTCCCAATCCCCTACTCCTGCCCTCCCCACTACTTACATAACACGCCACGGAGCTCTACGATACGCGGGGAGAGGGAGACAAGGAGAGGCAGGTGAAGGGATGGAGAGGGTGTGGGACTCGGGGCGGCGGGCTAGCCGGAGCCTCAGCAGGGGCGTGAACGTGGGGAACTGGGGGATGGAGGACGTGTTCGCGCGGTCGAGCACGCGGGGGAGGTCATGGCAGAGCCGGAGCCGGAGCGGGGTCGACGACGACGAGGAGGCGCTGCGGTGGGCCGCGCTGGAGAGGCTCCCCACCTACAACCGCCTGCGCACCGGGATCCTCCGGTCGGTGGTGGCGGAGGAGGAGCAGGGGCGGCGGCGGTACCAGCACAAGGAGGTGGACGTGCGCAAGATGGGCGTCAGCGAGCGGCAGGAGTTCATCGAGCGGGTCTTCAAGGTGGCCGAGGAGGACAACGAGCGCTTCCTCAAGAAGCTGCGCAACCGTATCGACAAGTGAGTTCCCCCTCTTCCTCCTCCTTCTCTTTCATTAGTCCATCATCATGCGCTATTTTGGACCACGAAACATGCTGGTAATCGATGGTAGAATGATCCAACAACGAGTCAAAAACGTCTTATCATCATCAACAGAAAGCAAAAAGAAAAAAAAAAAAAAGGCAAAACCAATCAATCCAATAATATTAACTGCCAACTATCTTCCTTTATGACACAAGGATTGCATCATAAATGCATCACCCATCCGCAGTAAGGAATCGAGGGGTAATGGGAGGCAGATAGATGTAAAAGCTCGAGGTCCCATCCTATTGGCTATTGGTCGGGCCATCATAAGATCCTGGTGGAACACTACCTCTCGTCTCATAGTAATTTGCTTTTGAGAGATGGATGTGTCCTTTTTGCCTAATTCTAATATATTTATTCAACATCGAAAGTGCGTTGGGTATTGGGGAAGGAAAAGAAAGAACAATTAATGTGCAGCAAGTTTCTTAGCGATGGGTTTACCTCCATTCGCACCACCGGACAAAAGTTCCTGTCCCCAGAGTCTGATGCTTTTGGATTTGATAGCAATGGGTGGCTGTCGTGATGGTGATCGCATTTCCAACATGATTTGCTTGCTAACAATTTGAGACCAATACCGAGTCCTCCTCACCTCACCAACATGAGTTGTGATGCAGGGTCGGCATCCAGTTACCGACTGTGGAGGTGAGGTTCGAGCATCTGAACGTGGAGGCCGAATGCCATGTCGGGAACAGAGCTCTGCCGACGCTGACCAACACCGCCAGGGACATCGCCGAGTCCGCCATCGGCCTCCTGGGAATCAACCTCACCAAGAGAACGACTCTCACCATCCTGAAAGATGTCTCAGGAATCGTACAACCCTCGAGGTGATCACGCTCGCCATGAAGTTGCAGAAATAGCAATCGAGTCGACTAAAATGGTCAACGATGGTTTCTTTCAGGATGACACTTGTGTTAGGCCCTCCATCATCCGGGAAGACCACCCTCTTGCTAGCTTTGGCTGGAAAACTCGATCCGAGTTTGAAGGTTGGTGACTGACCTCCTCCCTCCATGGCTTGCTTAATCGGTTCGACCAACCCGTCGTAAACGAAATCTACGACTTGCAGACCAGAGGGGAGATATCATACAACGGATACAGATTGGACGAGTTCGTGCCCCAGAAAACTGCAGCTTACATCAGCCAGAACGATGTTCATGTGGGCGAGATGACCGTCAAAGAAACCTTCGACTTCTCTGCAAGGTGTCAAGGCGTAGGAGCTCGATACGGTACCGATTCATGCCATACCCATCCCTTTTCTCGTCTGCGAGTCCACAGGGTAGCTCGTACTAGAGTTTTGAGTGCTGAATCGTGTTGTTAGATCTCCTGACGGAGCTGGCGAAGAGGGAGAAGGATGCAGGAATTCTCCCAGAAGCTGAAGTGGATCTCTTCATGAAGGTAACAACTATTAATCTGATCAGAATCAGGCCTTAATCCATGATGATCGGTTGCTCTTAAGGTTCTCCAAAACAAAACACTGCAGGCCACAGCGATCGAGGGAGTCAAGAGCAGTCTTCTGACGGACTACACTCTCAAGGTACGTAGATTCTTACTTGACTCAAACTGCTTTGAGATGCTTGCTGGTCTCGAGGCGGGAGAGCGGCAGTCGTTTGTCTGTGTCTGGGTGCGGGGGGGGGCGCGGGGGAAGGGGGGGGGGGGGTGGGGTCCGGCGGGTGGTAGGCGGTCACCCACCCCACGCGGTTGGGGTTGGTGAACCGGCTCGATCACGTCCTCGTCCTCCTCCTCCTCCTCCACCCGCTTGTTTGTTTTGCTCCACTAAGATGCGTAGAAATGGCGTGTTGATTTCGATCACAGTGACAGAAATCTCACCATATTTCAAGAATTCGGAAATAATAATCGAGTGATTATAATGCAAATGAAATCAAATTAGTCGACGAATAGTGGGTTATTCATTATAGAAGATGGACGAGGGAAGGTCTAACCATGGCGTTGACTCGTTAATTGCTGCAGATACTTGGGCTGGACATTTGTGGTGATACGATTGTGGGCGATGAGATGCAGAGAGGGATCTCCGGAGGTCAAAAGAAGCGCGTCACCACAGGTTCGTTCGTACCTTGTAAATCTTCGAACGATCTGCAAGGAAGGAACAGTAGTGAATGACAGAACCTGCACCTTCTTCCTGTTTCCTTTGGACGAATGCTGGAATCCGATCCTGCTTCGCTGCGTAATGAGACCTCCATGGGCATGGCAATGCAGGTGAGATGATCGTTGGCCCGACCAAAGTGCTGTTCATGGACGAGATATCGACCGGCCTCGACAGCTCCACCACCTTCCAGATCGTGAAATGCCTGCAGCAGATCGTCCACCTGGGTGAGGCCACCATCCTCATGTCCCTCCTCCAGCCCGCGCCCGAGACCTTCGAGCTCTTCGACGACATCGTCCTCCTCTCCGAGGGCCAGATCGTCTACCAGGGCCCCCGCGAGTTCGTCCTCGATTTCTTCGAGGCCTGCGGCTTCCGCTGCCCCGAGCGCAAAGGCACCGCCGACTTCTTGCAGGAGGTAAGGAAACAGAGCTCAGGCTTCAGTCCTCGCCGACGAGCAGCGTGCGCACTCGGCCCTCGATGATCTCGATCTTGGTCGCAGGTCACGTCGAGGAAAGACCAGGAGCAGTACTGGGCGGACAAACAAAGGCCGTACCGCTACATCTCCGTCTCCGAGTTCGCGCAGTGCTTCAAGCGATTCCACGTCGGTCTTCGTCTGGAGAACGAGCTCTCCATCCCCTTCGACAAGTCGCAGAGCCACAAGGCTGCTTTGGTCTTCTCCAACAAGTCCGTTTCCAACTCGGAGCTCCTCAAAGCCTCCTTTGCCAAGGAGTGGCTCCTCATCAAGCGTAACTCCTTCGTCTACATCTTCAAGACTGTTCAGGTAACGCCCCCCCCCCCCCCCCCGTCACCTGAATTTGCTCGTAGCTCGCCTCGGAGTCCTACGATTGACATCATCTTCTTGTTCGATTCGCGCGAAGATCGTCATCGTGGCACTCATAGCGTCAACCGTGTTTCTGAGGACTCGCATGCACACGAGGACCGAAGACGATGGTGTCATCTACATCGGAGCGCTCCTCTTCGGGTTGATCGTGAACGTCTTCAATGGTTTCGCGGAGCTGTCCATCGCCATCTCGCGTCTCCCGGTGTTCTACAAGCACAGGGACCTGCTCTTCTATCCGGCATGGGTATTCACCTTGCCGAACTTTCTCCTCCGAATACCGATATCGATCCTGGAAACCATCGTTTGGACTGCCATGACCTACTACACCATAGGCTACGCCCCGGAGGCCAGCAGGTAAGCTTCTAGCTCTCCACGGACATACTGATCTCTTTTGCTGAGCCGTAGCACTCACCGTTCTCTCTGTCACAGGTTCTTCAAGCAGCTGGTGCTGGTGTTCCTGATCCAGCAAATGGCGGCGGGGCTATTCAGAACCGTCGCCGGTATTTGTAGGTCCATGATCATCTCCAACACCGGTGGGGCTCTGTCCGTGCTCATCATCTTTGTTCTCGGAGGCTTCATTCTACCCAAAGGTACTCATCCACCGCCCGAGATCAGGACACGAAAGGGCGAATGATTACTGAACTTTTCGTTCTTCACCAACAGATGTGATTCCCAAATGGTGGATATGGGGCTTCTGGATTTCGCCACTTACCTACGGATATAATGCTTTAGCGGTGAACGAATTTTTGGCTCCCAGGTGGATGAACAGACGGGTAAGTTCTTCTTCTCCCACGAAATGTTGTGAGATCTTGTGCAGCTCCATTTTGTGTGAGCTTAAGATCTCTGATACGATCGGTGACAGGCAGCAGATGGTCGACCGCTAGGAAGGTCAATCCTCGAAAATGCCAGTGTCTTCGCGGAGGCCAGATGGTACTGGATTGGAGCCTTGGCGCTTCTGGGATTCAGCATCCTCTTCAATTTGCTCTTCACCTTCTTCCTCATGTATCTGAATCGTATGTTGTCAACCTACCTCTCCGTATGTTTCGCTGATGATGCAGACTTCCTTCCCTGTTCTTCTCGGTTGAGCTCAGTATACTTTGACGCGCAGCTATTGGAAAACCGCAAACTGTTATATCTGAAGAAACAGCAGCAGAAATGGAAGAAGACCGAGACGAAACAAGAGAGTCACCGAGAATTAGGAGGACGAACTCCAAGAATGATCCTTTACCTCGCGCATTGTCAAAAAGGGACGGAAACAACACCAGTAAGTGGCGTGGCGTGGCGTGGCGTGGCGCAATTAGGATAGTACCAACGCTCGCCATGCTTCGGAACGATAAGGTCGCTGCTGCTGTGCTCTAACTTGAACTCATTCTAACAGGAGAAATGATGAAGCTGCGAATGAGCTCCGGTGGGACGAACGGGCTCAGCCGTGATAGGTCCATCGATACGGCCGCTTCCGGGGTTGCTCCCAAGAGAGGAATGGTTCTTCCCTTCACGCCTCTGACCATGTCCTTTGATGAAGTCAATTACTACGTCGACATGCCTCCGGTGAGCTCTCTCATTCATTCTCCTTGTCGTGGATGAAGCAGAGCAATATGATATTGGAATCGAGTGGCATCGATGCGTTGTTGTTCTGTTCACCAGGAAATGAAAGATCAAGGAGTCGCAGAAGATAGGCTGCAGCTCCTAAGGAATGTAACAGGGGCTTTTCGACCGGGCGTCCTCACAGCCCTCATGGGCGTGAGCGGGGCTGGGAAAACCACCCTTATGGATGTTTTGGCTGGGCGAAAGACTGGTGGCTACATCGAAGGAGACATCCGCATCTCCGGCTATCCCAAAAACCAAGAGACGTTCGCAAGGATTTCCGGGTACTGTGAGCAAAACGATATCCACTCGCCTCAGGTCACCGTCCGGGAGTCCTTGATATACTCTGCTTTTCTCCGTCTCCACAAGGAAGTCAGCGATGAAGAAAAGCTGGTGAGTCCAAGACGACGATGCCCGACACGATCCAATCGTGACGTGTATGATGAACCGAAGCTAATTCCTGTAAATCTCAGAAATTTGTCGATGAGGTGACGGAGCTGGTGGAGCTCGACAACCTGAGAGATGCCATAGTGGGGCTGCCAGGGGTCACAGGGCTGTCTACGGAACAGAGGAAGCGGCTGACGATAGCAGTGGAGCTCGTTGCCAATCCCTCTATCATCTTCATGGACGAGCCGACATCAGGCCTCGATGCAAGAGCAGCAGCCATTGTGATGAGAACCGTGAGGAACACAGTCGACACCGGAAGAACTGTTGTTTGTACGATCCACCAACCAAGCATCGACATATTCGAGGCCTTCGACGAGGTCTGCGCATCTCGAGACGACCCTCCAACGGATTATAGAATGCATTCTTGCTTGCTTGCTTATGTTCCGATGATGCTATAAATTCTTCGATCTTGCAACAGCTGCTGCTCATGAAAAGAGGAGGCCAAGTAATCTACTCTGGACCTTTGGGAAGAAACTCCTACATGATAATCGACTACTTCGAGGTGCAATTTCTCTTGCTTCGAACACATTATTATTAGCTTCAGGTTAAACTCGTTGCAGCCGAGAATGAGAAATGAAAACTCCTGCTTGACATACATGTTTCAGGCAATTCCTGGAGTTGCAAAGATCAAGGACAAATACAATCCTGCGACATGGATGCTGGAAGTCAGTTCGGTTGCCGCCGAAGTGCGCCTACAAATGGACTTCGCTAAGCACTACGAATCATCAGCTCGCTACCAGTAAGTAGTGAAATGCAACCTTGGGGGACGAGAAACCATCCATATTTACGTGCAGCTTTGATCACTGATTAGCATAGTTTTGCTTGGGTAGGCGCAACAAAGCATTGGTTAGTGAGCTCGGTAAACCGGCACAGGGAACAAACGATCTCTACTTCCCCACGCAGTACTCGCAGTCTCCTTGGGGGCAGTTCAAGGCCTGCCTGTGGAAGCAGTGGTGGACCTACTGGAGGAGCCCTGATTACAACCTCGTCAGATTCGTCTTCACCTTGCTCACCGCTCTACTGCTAGGCTCCATATTTTGGAGAATTGGCCAGAAGAGGTGGGTGGATTGCAGGACATGTTGTTCCTCTCATTTCTCTGCTGCGATCATCTTGATGGAACCGAACCGAACCGAACCGAACCGGGTGGGTTTGGCCTCTGTGGTGCAGGGGAAGCGCGACCAGTCTTCGGATCGTCATCGGGGCGATGTACGCAGCGGTCATGTTCGTCGGCGTAAATAACTGCGCGACGGTGCAACCACTGGTAGCGATCGAGAGGACGGTGTTCTATCGAGAAAGGGCTGCCGGAATGTACTCTGCTTTACCGTATGCCTTGGCTCAGGTGAGAGGACTGCGCTCGATGTAATGGATACGGGCGTCGTGTGGTGTTATGATCCGATGGAGTTTGATCCGCCGCAGGTGTTCGTGGAAATTCCATACGTGATCGCTCAGGCGGTGTACTACTCCCTCATCGTCTACGCCATGATGAACTTCCAATGGACAGCGGCAAAGTTCTTTTGGTTCTACTTCATCTCCCTCTTCTCCTTCCTATACTTCACTTACTACGGCATGATGACCGTCTCGCTGTCACCGAATCATCAAGTCGCTGCCATCTTTGCTTCCACCTTCTACTCCGTCTTCAACCTCTTCTCGGGCTTCTTCATCCCCAGACCAGTAAGTTTCTGTCTACTTTTTTGTGTGTGGGGGAGGGGGCGGTGGAGAGTTTTTGTACGATCGGTGGCTGAACGTAAATGTAATTTGATTGCAGAGGATTCCCGAATGGTGGGTGTGGTACTACTGGATTTGCCCATTGCAATGGACGGTTTATGGGCTGATAGTAACACAATATGGGGATTTGGAGAGCTACATCACGGTGCCCGGACGGTCGGATCAGAAGATCAAGAACTACGTGAAGGACTATTATGGATACAATACGGAGTTCATGCCTGTGGTAGCCATAGTGCTGGTTGGTTTTGCTGTCTTCTTTGCTTTCATGTTTGCTTTCTGCATCAAGAAGCTCAACTTCCAGCAGAGGTAGGGGGGAGGAGAGGCAACTCAAATATTGTAGCTTCTTGGAGGTGTTAAGGAGGGTTTCCTTTGTACCATTCGTTATATAATAATAATAATACATTACAGTCAAAAACTAATTACTTAAAGTTGTAAATATAGTGATGATTGTATGAATTTTTGGAGATTGGTTTTCATGAAGCTTTCTTTCTTTACACGAAGTATGTTCTGTTTTAGATTTAAGAGAGAGAGAGAGAGAGCAGTCTGAGAAGTCAAACCCCTCTCAACGAAATTACATTTGAATTCAAGGCACTTTACGGCTCTAAGGTTATATAGATAGGTCCCACGCTGCCAGCTCTTCCTCGCGATGGCCCGCATTGCACTCGCCAGAGACAGCTGAGGGTTGAGTAGGTCTCGTAGGTATGCATATGTTAGGTTGTGTCTTATCTAATTAAATATGATATATTATAGATATAATTAAATTATAATTATTAATAAATAGAAAAATTATTATAATAAAATTTCTTAAAAGATAACTATGATGAGCTTAACGTTATTGAGAAATTATAGATCTTCTCTCATCTTTCCCTTATCCCTAATTCATTATCTATAGCGATATTACAAAGAATAGAAAAAGAGAAATATGCATCATATATTTAATCTATTATTATTTGATTTTAGTTTCTGGTATTAAAATTTTCCACGGAACAATAGCTTTTTTGCTTACAATTGATATTAGAGCCATGTTTTGAAGTCAAATACTTTATATTATAAAAATATTTCAGATCTATTTTGTATTTATATCTTTCGATTTTGATTTATGATACTTAAACGGTCTATATTATAGGTCTACTTTTCTATTTAATCCATATTGTTGCCTGCTTATAAGTGACACAAGGTTTCTTGTGTTTAATCAATGGATCATTGTCGACAGCTTACTGTTGATGACAATATTATTAAGGGCAACGACCTTCGATGGTCGCTAACACAATCGCGGGCAATGACTATGTATGCAACGGAAGTGTTGTAGGGTGCGATAGTTGAAGGCGGTCGCATGCACAACTACTTGTGTGCAGTAGCCTTATGGCAGTTAACTTGCCTTGGTCACATCGACTATAACAACGTCGTTGCGTGCAACAACTATGATGATTATCATTGCGTGCAACGATTGCAATGACATCGCTGTGACATTCACTGGCCACGACCGACGTCAACTGGACGCCGAAGGCCAACGACTGCATGAGTGGAATAGTAGGCATAACCACACACCGTGCATGTGCAAAGGCACACGTGGGCACGATAACACAACATAGCATAGTGGCGCACAAATGTGCGTGAGTGCGACCACATGGTTCAATGATGGTAAGATCGTTGGTCAATCGTCTGAGAATAACAGTACCACCATGGTGCACTGCTAGTGAGACCCACACGTATGGGAGCAACAAAACACAATGGCGACGATTAATAGACGTATTTTTCTCTTTTTAACCAAAAAGATATTTTTATCCCTCATAAATCAAATAATTTCTATCTATATCTTTTAATTCATTTTTTTAATTATACCCTTTTAAAATCAAATAATTTCATTATATATCCCATGAAAAAAGTATAGTTTTGTTTTTCAAAAATTAATTTTTGTTTACTTATATCTTTAATTATAAAATTAACTAATTTAATTTATTTTCATTAAAAAAAATTGATCGAATTTGATCTTGATTGGATTTAGATTGGATCAATCAAATTTTGATCGAATTTAAAGAAAATCAAATGTATGAGTACAATTCTAGACCTACTTAATTAAATATCACACACGTGGAATTTAAAACATCGCAATTGACGCATCTAGAGATTCTTACTGCGTAAAAACGACAATGGCATATCACACACGTGGATCTAAAGCATTGTAGAGGTAGGTGATCATACATGTTGGACACTTGAAGCGATGATAACAGGTCACACGTGTGATTCATCCCTCCACTATAATAAAACCAAATCCAGCCAAAAAAACGAGCATTAAATCTAATCACGAAAGATTCCTTGATTGCAACACAATCCCAAGTGTTTCTTTGACTACAACCCAATCAATCCGATAAAAAAGCATAAGCATCCCTCGACTAATATGATCGAATTCAACTATACTATAAAATATCCTCTCGACTAAAATGCGACCACCCACGATAATACAATTTCTATCCGTCGACTACAATACAACCGAATATAAACATGAAACATATCCCCCAACACAACTGAATCCGAGTATAAAACATTCCTAGACGCGACCCGATCGAATCCACACCAACACCCTTGGATCAAGCAAGATATCTTTGCTCCCCGTACGAGTTCACTGGCATCGACATATTCCGCATTCATCGCCTTTGTTTTGCTCCTCGATCTCTTTTAGATGCTCAATTAGGGTTTTTTTTTTTGTGATATTAAATCTTTTCTTGTAAATGACGAAAAATACTCGTTTTTTTTTTTGCCTCCAAAGTTACTGACAGAACCTTCGCCCAGACACCCATAAATGGAAAACTGAATCCATGTTTAGTGCAAGAGATACTTGTCTCATAACCTGAAAACTTCGTAATTGTTACTAGTTCAATTGGAAATCTTGAACATTGTTACTGGGGGAACAGCAGCAGTTTTTTTGTTGTATGCAAGAACCAAAGGTCACATCACACATGTTAATCGGACATCGCTCGACCAACATAAGTTCTAGAACTACTTGAATCCTGTAGGATACAAAATGGTGTTCTTGCTCATGACCATCAAGCAAGCAGAAGAAGGCGAAATAACCTAAGTTTTTTTTTCAAAAATAAATAAATAAATCAGTTGGTAGATTCTTTTGCAAATCTAATAAACTTTTGGTTCCATAATATGGTTAATCAACCAATGTTAATTAATTAATTAAAACCGTTGATTGCTAAACATATCAGAATGCAAACATAAGTGGCAAGTGTGTTACTAAAGCAAAGAGTTTTAACATTTTTCCAGGAAATAAATATAATCTCGATAATCAACAATCCAAGTAAATATCTTCAGAAATTCTTCTTTACCTGTCAACGCCGTCTTTTCTGATCATCATCATCTTCGTCATCAGAGTCACCACTCTCTCGAAATCGAGGGTTCTTCTCCTGAGGATGTAAAATGAGTTTCCCTAATGGCAAAGAAAAACAATTCATGCCAACTAAGCAAAGAAAAAGATTTGCTTCATGGAGTAATGAATACCGGTCTTGAATCATGATCAGAGCTTCTCCTTGACTCATAACCTGATGTTCTTCTTGACATTTCAGATGCAGAATTCTCATCTTCCCTATTCCGTTTCCGATAATCTATTCACATTCAATGGATATCAAATATGTACTTCCATGTTTCAAAGCAACAGAAATACTTTACAATACTGAATGCACCATAAAACAAAACATGGAAAGCACCGACTTTCAACATCTTTTTCATGACTGAACCGTAATGGAAAATAAATGTCACAAGATGATCAATCTGTAACCATATACCTCTACCATGCCGATGTGAACCACCATGACCATAGTCTCCACCATGCCTACCATCTGTAGTTGAATTATACAAGTTAGAATTGTGAAAGAAAGGTAACAAAAGGACTCTACTTATTCTAAGACATGTAAACATGAAACCTTTTGCGACATTTCACTAAACATAGCTAGCCAACAAAAGTGACACTCTTCTTTGACTCAGCAAACTGAACCTTAACAAACTCAGTGATAGATAAATTGACAAAAACAACAGCGGGAAATTGTAAGCACTCTACATGATTGGCTTACCCAACATGTGTACTCGTGTTATATCCTACAACAGCGGGAAATTGTAAGCACTCTACATGTAAACTTGTGGACAAGGTCTGTCAGAGTTTGATCATCTAAGACTCTTCCTGCTTATTCACTTGACTGACGTTCTTTTTGTAACACAAGTTTGTCAAACAGAGTCTAGCATTTATCTTTTGTTTTACTTTCTCTGGTGTTAATGAAATTTGGATGGAGGATGACACTAGTGTTTCCATCAGAAGCTTCACTTAGCTAGTGAAGACCCACAATGCTAATAGTTCAATTAGCAAATAATATTTTCCACAAGTTCATCTCTTGCCTGAACTAGTGCTACTAGAAACTTTATTTTCCACCAAATTGTTTATCTTTAATCTTCCTCCATCTCAGGCTTGGTCATCATAGTGAAGTCTAACTATATATATTTCATCTACCTAACTTTATCATATCCAGATGTCCATTGGAGTGCATATCCTGTTAATGGTGACCATATGTCTTTCATGTCTTTGAGCGCCATAAAATATCTCATGCCATAAGTACAATCAACCGGCCTCCTCATGTTAGCTTCAACCGGGTGTTTGTTTTTAACTCAACTAAAATCCAAATATTAAAGATCATATAATACCATATAAAACATGAGATTGACTACAAATGATAATGATTAAGATAGCCACTGAAGCCAAAAAAAAAAAACTGTAGCCTCTAGCCAAAATAGTTATTTTTTTCAGTAATTCATACATGACTCTGATCTTTTAAATTCAAATAGTCTTGTTTAAATAACTAAAGAAGCCATAAGTCAATTGTTTTCAACAAAGTTCAGCACGTGATGTATTCTCTGAAGAACATCAAGTACAGACAAGCCAAGGCTAGAACTAGAGGCTACAAATGTCAGCAAGTACAGACAAGGAACTAAATGAGAAAAGATTATACAGGTATATGGCACAAGAGAAGGACGTCAGGTACAGAAAAGTGAGTCACAAATGCAGTGATTCTAATAATATAAGCCTACTGAAGTGCATAAACAGTTATCTGAAGTGTACAGATCTTACATGGCATAGGTGGTTGAAAAGCACTCAGTGCCCCTGCACCATAATCCACTAATTCTCTCTGTGTTTCCAGCTCTCTCTGAACCAGCTTCCCATAGCCACCTCTACGTGATACTTGTTAAGAATATAAGGTGATAGACAAACTACAAAGTGATATTTGTGGTATAAAAATTGTAACCTACCTATTTGTAATGTAATAACATCTATTCCAATGGAATTTCAAAAGCATTTTCAAGAAGGATGCAAAAAACACCTACTAGAAGACAAGTTTTGAACTAGCTTACTAAAAAACAACAAGATCCAACCAATGCAGTTAGACTGTTAAATATGAAAGTAAAATAAAAAGGTAATCACACACATTAAGGTAGGTTCTTATAAGCAGGGAACCAATATAACCAACTCAAACATTAGCAATAAAAACAACAGTTCACATGATGGATTTAGGGCTTAGGATGTTTGAAGGCAGTGAGTCACAAAGTTGTCTCCTAGACCTTGCATACTTGTTGGTACTGGGAGTTCCTGGGTAACTAAAATTTTCAGCATTTCTGTTCAAAGTGGGTTTATCAAGACTGATCATGTATATTTATACCACAAGTCAACTCATCCACAGAAAGACAAGAGCTAGATTAAAATATTATCTATTGTTGCTAGTTTTTTACTTGCCTGAAACTTTTGATTAATTCATTAAAACAACAAGAGCTTGTCCTTACACGATATTTTTCTATTACTTCCTATTCTATCAGAAATTTCAAGTATTTTGATGCTTCAGCAAAGGAAAACCATCAATTGTTACATGTCCTTCATCTCCCACCGAAGAGTCACCTCTTAGAATTCTCTCATCATGTAACATTACAAACTATATTCAAAGAAAGGAACAACAAATCTAAAAACTAATGAATGTTTACCTTGAAAATCTTGTAGAACTTGCTGAATTACTAAAGTTTTAAGAAAGGTCAAATTGTATAATCAAACTGAAATGAAGAGAAATCTAACATAATGACTGTTTGCAATAAGAGGTCTTTTTTTTTTGTAATAAATTAGAGTCATCCTCAAAGCCAATTCTAAATATTCAAGAGAGGCTAAAATTATGAGCCTTACGAAGTGCCCAAATTGGGCAGAGGCATGCATCTGACTGAATTATAACCAGGGATTTGAATCTCGAATCGTACTGCCCGGTACAGGCCAGTCTACCAGCTGACCGGCATGCGGACCGCCCGCTACCACGCGGTATCAGTTGGCGGACAGAACGACGAGCACGATGGCGAGGAAGATGAGGCTGCGGCACTCGATGGACGGAGAAGGCATGACAAAGAAGAGAGTTAGATGTGGCGGGACACGAAGAACCACCCCGTCGGCAAAACACGATAAGGGGAGGGTCCTCGCTTCGTCGAGCAAAACACTGTAGGGTGCGGGTCCTCACTCCGTCAAGCGAAACACAGTAGGGGGCGGAGGGATCCTGGCCCAGGTTGGACTGCTGCTTCCCCTTCTCGCTCTCACTGTCATCTTGGTCTTCTTCCTCACAGTCGCTAAAGGCAACAGCGACGGGGGAGCGAGAGAAGAGCTCAGCCTGAGCTGGATCCCAGCCAGATTCGGCTACCCCGGGAGCATTGCGAAGTGCCTCGCGGGGATAAGTTCGAGCTGGGGACGAAGGCGACCCATCGCATCCTCGCCTGCTCCGCCATCACCCCCTTTCCATCTCTCGATATGGAAAGAGGGTGATGGTTTCTTCTTCTTTTAAGAAGAAACCATCCTCGCCCACTCCGCTGGATGGTTTCTTCTTTTTCTTTTAAGAAGAAACCATCCTCGCCCGCATGCAAAATGGTTTCTTCTTAAAAGAAGGGTGTACCGCTTGGTACGTCATATCATACTATACCAAGCAAAGCTCAATACACTGATACAATACAAAATTAAAAATCTTGATTATAACAAAATGTTAGAGCTACAAAGAGAATTTTTCCTATTCAGCATGTGAAGGTTTACAAGTAAATGGGCTCAGGCAATTCTACAAATTAAATTTTAATTTAAAGAGCTTAGGGTCTCACTATATGGTTTTCATGCTTGACAATGATTAATTAATAATCTAGATCATAACTGACAGAAGAATAAGACACTAAATTCACCATAAAACATATTATTGTAAAATGTAATTACATGTAATTCCACTCAAAGGATATCAGGATCATAATCAGTACGATATTCATCTCTCACCTATGAAAAGAAACATAACATTGCATTAGGAAAATAATACTCTACTTATAGAAGAACAAGTATTTATAAGAAAAGGATAGATAGATAATAACCTGTCCACCACTTCGACCACGACCCCACTGCCTCCCTTCTTCAAATCCCCAATCAAAATCTACACGTATTGGGCGGTCATCAAGCATTGTGCCACTGATATATTTGACAGCATCCTCAGTATCCTCCCTAGAGTAGTACCTAGGAAAGAACTCTTAATGTAATTAACTGTGGCTCTTAGATTGAATAAGAAGTCTAATGAGAAGAAATGATTTTGTTTCCTCAGAAAGGGAAATGACTATAAATCACTAAAAATCATAGAAGAAAACATGAACAAATTGATGGACATCATACTCTTCAGGAAGAATATTTAAGCCCGCACCTTTTTGTTTATATATCAGCATATTAGCTTAGATATACTTTCAGAAGCCCATAAGCGATATGCACTATAAAGGCAAAAGAAAGCCAAGAAATTCCTGCTTATAGTATAAACAAGAAAAAATATATATATATATATGTGTGTGTGTGTGTGTGTGTGTGTGTGGTACTGTTAAGACAATCTAAAACAAACAAATAATTTATATAAGAAGGATCTTGTCATTCCACAAAGAAACTACCTCAACCTATGTGTTTATGCTGGAAAACGTGATCTTTTTTCGTTCCCTTTTTCTTTTCAAACATAACATGTAAAATGTTTGTCCAAAGCCAAAAGAATTGGATCACATCAGAATTCCTAAATTATATATAATTCATATCTCAATTTGTTTTAAACAAACATAAAAGACTTGTAGTCGTCTAATATTTATATTTGAGTTCATATCTGTTGGTTATAACTATTTACATGTTCCTTGTTAATTTTATATATATATATATATATATATATATATACATATATATCTGTTGGTTGTTCCTAAAGTATCTTATTTAACTATGACCTGACAGGTTCCTTGTTAACATTACACCTAAAGAAAAATATTATTTGCTATTTTTTTCATCTGTCAGCAGATGGAACAAAACAAAAAAATTTAGCAAGGTATTTTCATCAACATGGCCAATTTGTTGAAGAACTTGAAGTAATTTCCATTACAGACCAACCTATGCTCAACCTGGTTTATTAATGGTAGAGTTGGAAATAGCAATAAACAAGGAGCTTTGGGCATAAGCAAGATCATATCCGCACATAATTCATCAGTAAGGGGGTATGTTAGGACTCTAGCTAGGAGAGTCCTAATTGTGAGAGGCATTTATGTAAAATCTACCTAAGCCAACCCCTATTAAAGAGGTGAAGAGACTGGCTAGGGCTAGGAGGTTGTTTCCTAGAGAAGAATTAGAAGTTGTAAAGGAATAGGAGTCTTGAGTAGGAGTTCTATTAGGAGTTGGTTAGAAGTAGGAGTCATATTAAGAGTTGGGGTTTAAAAGCCCTATAAATAGTCATGTATTCCTCTTCTTTTGATAAGCAATAGATGAATCTTTTCTGCAGCCTTTGAGCAGCAACTTGGAGGGAAGAACCCCTATAGAGTTCCAAGGAGGTCAATCCCCTAAAGAGATCAACCCAAAGTTTAGAATCTACAAAGGTTCTAACAAGATATTCATGGACTCAAACACGAGGCTATCAAGGTCACGGACCTTGATGAAGCTCAAGAAATGAAAAGGAAGTGTAGCTGACTAGAAGTAGATTCAACTTAGAGCTCTATCTAGTTCATTTCAAGCTAAAGGAATGCTTGTTGGCAATTGTTAATCGTTCAGTTTTAGAAAGGGCAAAGATGGGCAATAAAAGGCTCAATTTAGCAAAGCCAATTTTAATATCCAACAGCAACAATCCAAATCACTTGAAACTGAATAAACGTTAGCTATCTCAAAAACATAATAAATTAAACAAGGGAAAGGGTTTCCAATACTGCAAATCCAAACATAAAAAATCCGATGAAAACATGAAAATTGTAATAAATCCAATCAACAGTTGCCATAAATCTAATTCTAGATTCATGGAAAAGCACACCATGTATTCCCATATTGATCTCAGCGAGGAGTCTTCCTATTGTCGAGGCCATTGTCTGCTTACCCATATTACGACTACTAAGTCCATGGAACTAAAGACAAGACAGGTAAGCCACTAGATTATTTCTAAATTTCGATAAAATCAAGTCTAGCTAGATCTTGATTTAGAAAAAAAAAATCAAATGCCAAATATAGCAACCAAAAGTAGGAATCTTGAGAAGAAAACCCCATGTAGCAAAAACCTAGTATAATGCTCAACTAAAAAGTCGGTCACCGCAAAACGCTTCAAACAGAGACGGAGGAACACATATTACAAGACGAAGCAGAAGCCACAGGGGGTTTTGCTGTTTTTATCCAGCCCCATGATGATCTTCTTGATCTCTCCGGCGCGAGAGAAGAGCTCGTACATCTGCTCCTCAGTGGTGTAGAATGACATGTTGCCGACGTAGACCGTCGTCGAGGACAGCAGCGCGCGCTCATACTCCTCCTGGTTGCCCGGGAACCTCCTGTCCCGGTACGCCGATAGCTTGGCGAGATCCTGTCGACAAGCAAACGGGGAGGAAATCAATGAAACAACTCTGAATCAAAAGGAAGAAAAGGCAGCGAGACAAATTATCGTCGAACTCGAAGTCCCAACGACCTTGAACAAAGAAGCCATCTGCCAGGGTTACAGGAGCATCAGATCAAGAGTAGGGTTCCGGTCGCTCTACCGATCAAGCTTGAAGACGACAAATGCGCGCGAGATAGAAAGAGAGAGAATCTAGGGTTTTAAAGAGGGAAAACTTGGAAGCGAGCATAAAAGGGGCGAAGCTTAACTGTAGAACCGTAAAGGACGGAGGAAAGAGTGAACACTGTATATATATATAGAGAGAGAGAGAGAGACCCCAAACCCAAATGCATACAACTAGTAGACTACTTTGATATTACAAGAAGAAATTTAATAAAAAAATTAAATAGTCAAAAACAAAAAATATAAGATCATCTTCATTAGTTCCACAAATGTCCTACTAAGTTCATGGGGAGGACAAAAATCAACAAATATCATGATAAATAATAATTTAGAAAAAATATAGTAAATATAAAGAGATATATGGGAGTTTTGGTTATTGGGAGAAAAATTGAAGATGATAATATGACTTTAGATTTTATAACTTTGTATGAGTTTATAATTATAAATATAAAAATTAATATTGAATTAGTTATAAGAGTGATCATAATTATAATCAAATAATTTTTTCACTAAAAAGATAGATAAAGTTAATTGTAAGAATTATAAAATTATACTCGACGAGAGTTTGATGAAATAATATTAGATATTTATTATAAAAAATTAAAAATTTATTAGAACTAGATGATCAAATTTTAAAAATGATAATGTAAATAAGTTTAAGAATAAGATGAAAAGGGATGATGACTTAGAACTTAGAAGTGGATAATATTAAAATTATTTGAACTATGACGATTAATAAGGTTAAAAGCTAACGAAAAAATATTTTGTATGAAACTAAGGATAGAGGTGTAATCTTAAGAATGTGTTAGCGGTGGTGTGAAGAAGTTTAAAAAATAATTATTACTAAAAATATCATGTTTTAAAGATTGATAAAATTATAAAAATGAGAAAAAAACTTAAAAGATATAAATAATAAAAAAATAAGCTAAAAACGACTAATATGATAAGATATAAAGCTTATGATAAATTTTATAATAAATTAAATATGAAAGATGATGAAAAAGATATATACATCGAATTACTAAGACTAGAAAAAGACCGTGTAAGGATTTAGGTAATATTAAATGCATCAAAGAATACTTATTAATGATAACGGGATTAAGAAAAGATAAAAATTATTATGAATTATTTAATAAATATTCCATAAAGTACTTAAATGTAATGATAAATAATAATGATAGATTTAATAATTTTAAGTTTATTTATAAAATTAAAGTTAATGAAGTAAGAAATATATTAAAGAAGATGAAAATAACAAGAATGTAAGGCTCGTTGATATCTAAAAAAAATTATGGGATAAGAGAATAATTTGGTTAACTAACTTATTTAATAAAATTATGAGATTTGGAAAGATGTATGATAAATGAAGAAAGAGTTTTTGGTGCCAATTTATAAAAATAAGAGTGAAATATAAATTTGTTCAAATTATAGAAAAATTAAAATGATGAGTGATAGTATGAAACTTTGAAAAAAAGTTACTGAAAGTTTGATAAGGCTTGAAATAAATATCTCTAAATATCAATTTGATTTTATGTTTGGAAGATTAATTATAGAAGTTATTAATTTATTAATATAATTAATAAAAAAGTATATGGAGAAAAAGAAAGATTTACATATGATTTTTTATTAACTTTGAGAAGGCATAGAATTACTAAAGATTTATGGTGAGTTTTAGAAAAGAATGATGTATCTATTAATTATATTGATATTATTAAATATATGTATATTAATGTAGCTACTAGTGTTATAATTATAAAAAGTGAGTTTAGTGAGTTTCTTATTAGTATAAGATTACACTAAGGATTCATATTAAATTTCTTTGTAATTAATTATAAACATGAGTTATGGAGGTAAATCTTATAAACTAGATTTTAGCTTAAATAAGCCTAAAATTAAATATATAAAATATGATTATAGTGTTTTTAAAAAATAAAAAAGAATATAATTAATTAAATAAATAAGAAGTCCCTTTAAATAAAAACTTTAGATATTTTCGATTAATTATTTAACAAAATAAAAAAAATAATAAAGATATTATTTATAGAGTAAAAATAAGATATTTAAAATGACGACGGACATTAGGAGTCTTGAGTGATTATCAACTATCTTTAAGATTAAAAGAAAAAAATTATAAAGTAATTACAAGATCAATAATATTTTATGGATCTAAGTGTTAAGTAGTTAAGAAATATATATATAAAAAAATTATGTTGCTGAGATAAGAATATTGAGATAAATGTATGGAGTTACTATAAAAAATAAGAAAAAATATTTCATTTTGATAGAAGATAAAATAAGAGGAAAATTAGTTAAAATGATATAAATATATGTTAATAAGACCTTCAGATGTGATAATAAAAAAAATAAAAACATAATATTAGTGATATGAAAAGAGGTAGAAGAAGACTTACAAAAATTTAGTAGAAACTATAAATAAAGATTTACTTTGCTAAACATATAATTTTTTTTACAAATAACTTACAAATTTATTGTTATTGTTATTGGATTATATAATTTGATCAATAAATCAAGGAATTAAGCAATTTCCAAGCTTATGATAAATAAAAAGATGTATAGAGCATAAGAAAGAAACGTCAGTTCCACTCTAGCCAAATCAACGAGACAAAGTTTAATAAGAACCTCTGAGTCTACATGATAACGGAAGCATAAGTGATGGAGATGATATGGGCTCACATATTATAGGAGATGTGGATCACTGGCTTATGTTGTTTAATCACTTCTTCACTTCATTAGATGTGGATTGCATTTTATTTTTCTTTTTACAGTATTGTCACGGATAAACTTCTAAATAGAATATTTGATGTAATGCTCATGTATGTCCGTGTCTTTTGGTATGTTCATGCTTTGCACTGCGTGTAGAGGGACGGTCGAAGGCTTGATAGTCCCATTTTTAGTCAGGTTTGGTGGCCGCTTTAGGCTTGTAAATAAAGGTCGTGTCATGTGGATACTTGTGAGAGATCATCGGTCTATAGTGGACCATTTTAACCCTTTGTTGTGCAACTGTTCGGAGCTTGTAAAGTCTGTTTGTAATTTGCATTGGCTATAAAATGTTTTCGGATATGTTTGCTTGTGGATCCCGAGTGAGGCGCTTTCTCTAACCCGTTTTCCCTTTTGTAGGTCCTAAGGGACCATGGGAGGTTTCGGGGAGGCAGACCTTTGCGGACGGACACGCAA